>BRDA01003747.1:51471-65254 GCA_036984385.1 Crenuchus spilurus
AAAGACATAAATGAGACATTCTAGTTAGACCCAATGACATCACTTATTCCCGCCCACAGCACGTGACCAGCATTTACTTACATCAGCTGTCAAAATCACCTCAGTATATCACCACCAAAGATCTGCTCTTGTAGGTTTTATAGCAGAATTAAACGTAAGAATAACTTACATTTGAAAATCAAAACCCGGCTGCTGGCTGCTCCACTTGCGTCTGCTGCACCGCATTACATTGTGGGATTGCATTTACGACTGAGGAAGCATTCAGTGCTTCAAAAAGGTATCTCAGTAGGCAGCGTTCTGAGGTATCTAAGAATTGAGACACCTTTCTTCTCAGGGGCGCAAGTTGTGATGTAAAATGCTGTCTATGTAGAAAGCGCACTAGGTATTGAGACAGACCCATAGTCTTCTGACATTTAACAGGCAGCACCATTTATACAGTACAGTGTCCCTGTCACTGTGCTGAGTCACTGAGATTCACAAGACACAGGAATGATGGCCACAACAGAAGCCACACAAGCTTTACCTTGGAGGTCTCCCATCCAACAACTTATCAGACCTAGACCTGCTTAACATCAGCAGACTTGCATGTTATTTTGTTGGCTGTTAGCTGGTTTAGTGACAATATCTTTTTATTTGACATAACACCGAGGTTTATTATACATTTCCAGGTCTATCTGTAGTACATCCGTCAGCTTTAGAGCAGTTATGATGATTTGATGTTTGCACAGTGAAGGGTCAAGAATATTTGTGCCGCAGTTACTTCCATGTCTAGCATTTAAGCAGTTTTTAGTGTATATGTCTGTAGAATATTGCTGTAGTTCAGCATTACTGGAGTTGACACATCAAAAATTTAGATGGATTGGATGGATGGATTGATGGATGGAACAAACTTTATTGATCCCTTTATTAGGTTCCTTCAGTGAAATTAAGGAAAAATTGAGGTGCGTCGCTCCCGGAAGCACTGCAATACCGGGTCAATGTGTAGAGTGGGCAGAGCAAGCTCCGGTCCTGCCTCCCTGTTCAAAAAATCTATTTAATATGTAGCCCTCATATAAAGGACGTATCAGATATTAAACTGATGAGAACAGATACTACACTTGATCTTAGCCAAAAGGCAGAGAAGCAAAATTTTTATATTGTGAAGTTTGTTGTTTTTCATGGTTTATTTCAGAAAGTGATATTTTATATTCATTACGTGTAAAGTAACATTTCAAGCCGTTTGTTTTAATGTTGAACAGTATGTATTATAGCTCATGAAATTCTGAATCTTAGATTATTAGTATATTTAATTTTGAGTCCATTTCTATTCAGACCGTATCAACATTATAAATACTTATAAATGTGTCACTTTATGTGTAATGAATTTAAAATATGTGACAGTTTACTTTCAACCAGTTTACAAACAGACTCTGTTATGGTTTTTTAGAGATGTATTAGTACTCACTCATATGCTGAAATAGTAAGAAAATAGGAGACGAGCTGTGTTGGCTTGAGGGTTTTGGGAGCAGTGACCTGGAGCCCTGTCGTATCCTGCTAAAGAATTTGTTTTTGGGCCACGGAGCTGTGAGTGAGTAAATCTGAGGAGAGTGATGAGAAAGTGGGTCAGGGAGGAAGAGTGGATGTTCTTTCTGGAAATGGTTTGCTGCGGACACGGCCTCTAAGCTGGGGTGGGGAGGACGATTTTCGAGTGCATGTGTATGCACACATTCCATCTTGTATGCTGTGTTTTGTGTGCATTTTATCATTGTTCTGAACAATATAAACCAGATGCTCTGCAGACATATTGCAGGAAAGGAAATGCTTTAGAGTCAAATTTCACAGTGCTGTATGGTGTCCCACTACTGGAAGTGGCTTTAGTATGAAATCCAGCATACCTCAACATAAATTTTTGCTTGCTATGATCTTTATTGTTAACATGAGCATAATAAAGCATTTGCATCCAGGTGTGGAAGTTCTGCCGGCATAGCTTTGCACTATTTTCTGTTAGTCTGGATTGCGTGTTGGGTTAAAGAAGGATTGCTGAAGAGCTGCGTTTGTTTAACGTAGAACATCTGGCAACTGAAAGTGCTGTTCTTTTGCAGCAAGATGAGAGGCGTGGGAGAGAATTTGAGAAATTCTTTTACTGCATTCATTTCAGTTCTGCGGTCATGTTGTCCTGGAATGAGAACTTATATTAGACATTAGAGCTGCTTCTCACTTTCTGCTTACTTCTTTCAGATGTGTGAATGCTAATGTCTTGTAATGTCTGTAATGAAGTTGAGCCTCTCAATTCTGCCAGTTTGATGATGTTATGTAATTTTGCTCATGATTATTCAGTGTCATTAACAATGTTTAGGACTTCTTAACACACTGTCAGCTGCAGAAACACTTGTGATTGATTAGAACACTCCGACAACATTCAGTCCTCATTAAACATTGAATTCAATTGCATTTCCACAGCTAGAACATACAATTCACTAATTATTTACTAACATGACTATCTCTGTTTTTGATTAACTGTCCATAGTCTCAACTGTATTTCAAAACTGGAGATAATTTGACAAACAAATAACAAATAGATGATTACAGTATGTTACGTATTATTTAATAATGCATTGTTTTTAAAACCTAAACATCTCACAAGTTATTATCGTACATAACAATAATTGAAAGTTAATATAAAAAATAATGAGTCAATATGGCAAGTGAATCCATATTTTGGAACAGTATTTTCTGTAATTCCATTTAAATAATTATGTAATGTTTGAGTCAAGACCAAGACAGGGATGCATTGAGTCAAGACAGGGACTTTTATTCTATGTCAAGGCCGAGATTAGATTAAGATTTTTTTTCCATCATATAAAAATAAAAATTAATAAATAAATGACATAGTTTGTACATTATACATACGTTATCTTTAGTTATACATTAATAAATATATTATTATTTTATATATATATAATAAATAATATATATTATCATATATATTTTTACAACTATATATCATATATATTTTTAGAACTGTATTCATATATATATTTTTTACAAATAATGAAAACATTAAATTTACAAAATTTTAAAAATAGCCAAATTTGTATTAAATTTATTATGGCCCCGAGTAGCTCAGTGGGCTAAGTCTCTGACACTATGACTAGAGGGTCAGAGGATTGCAAGTTTGAATCTAGGTCATGCTGTTTGCCATTGACAGCCGGGCCCTGAGAGAGCAAAAATTGATAGATCACGCTCGTTCCCCAACACTTCCCCAACTCGTCTCCTCAGCGACGGTGTATCAACAGTAGTTTGAAAAGAGGCGGTGACCAGATCACACGCATCAGATGAGGCTTGTGATTGTCTTCACCCTCCTACAGTCAGAGACATTGCAAAGTGATGGGGAGAGCATCTAGTGGATGGAATGGGTTAACTGGCTACTACTACATTAAGAGAGGAAAAATTGGCAAAATACTAGAAAAATGCAATTGTAATAAAAAATTAATGTTATTATTATTATTATTAGTAGTAGTAGTACTACTAGTAGTAGTAGTAGTAGTAGTAGTAGTAGTATATTAATGTTTGGTCAAAAACAGTGAGATTTTGGAAGCTAGTGATAGTGATGGTGGTGATTCTGTGTCTCTTCTTCTCTAAAACTTCATCAGAGGTCACGACATACATCAGACTATTAAATATAAAACCTGTGCGTTGATTGACTACTGAAAGACCAGGAACAGATGAGAATGCCTGCAGGAGGAGACCACTGGACAAAAGTGAAAGGCTTTCCACACTCAGAGTGATTTCCACATATAAGGATTACATTAGCATGTCTTTGTTGACTGATTTATTCTGAATGGATTGCTGGTATTCAGTAATTAGATAGAAAAAAGTGTCTAATTAACCTAAATTACCTTAGACAGATGCACTGGACTCTGATCTCTGCTGATCTTAATAACAGTGTTCATGTCCACCTCACCCCAAGACTGAGACAAGGCCAAGTTCAAAAGAGCTTGAGACCGAGATCACACGAATAAACCAACATATAGCAAAACAACAGTAACTGTAATCAATAATAGACTTTTAAAGGGCGTTCATCTTTCATGAGCATACTGCATTGTGTGATGCATGCAGTCAAAAAGAAACATCTGTCCATATGCATGTGAGTTGTTGAATCCTCTCAGTATTCAGTTCCTCTCTTTCTTCAGAATGAAAGATTTCATATTTGGCAGTTGATGAGGTCACTGAGATGCTGCTAATCTGGAGTGTAAAGCACCAGCTGCTGTAAAGGCCTCGTCTGTGCTGAGAAATCTGAAGTGAACAGCTGAGGGTTAAGTCTGTGCTGATACTGCTGGGAGTCAGAGAGAGGGTCCGACACTGATCAGAAACGGCAGGCAGACAGATTCCATCTGGGGGATGTATAAAGATACTAATGTTTATCTTTCATCTCCCTTCTCTTTCCCTCCCCCATTCATTCCCTCCCCCTATCCATCCCCCTCTGTCTTGTGCTCTGTGCAGGCTGTGCAGTCTCACTCTGAAGAGGCTGATTATCCTGAGAGAGTTGGATAAAGAGCTCAGTTCTGTCGTCATCGCTGTCAAAATCCAGGTAAGTGACTCCACATTTATCTGTAATCTGTTGGAGATGAGATGAAGCTCTAGTTATGGCATCTTACAGCATCAGAAATGACATGCTGCTCTGGAATACTGTAGCAAGTATTCACAAAATAAAAATAATAAAAATATCAGTAGGAGAAGGTGTACAAAAAGTTTTTTTTGATTGACAACGTATTCAGCTTCATTCTTATTGCATAACATACATCATCACACAGCAGTGAACTGTTGTTATATTTACACTAAACATTTTGCCCACTATCCTATACTATACAAGTGATCAGCATGTGTAAAGCACCAGTGATTCTATTAGTTGGCACGGGTGACTGTAAACCACCCTCATTAGGTGGGCCACTATGTCTTGCCAAGTGTCTCTGAACCTCAAAAACCACAGCTACAGAAGATTGCAAATGGCTGTAAAGACGTTTCTGCTCAAAGACTTAGTTAAATCTTTCCATTTTGCTTGTTCCAATTCTGCCCCTTCATGAATTGCAGCTAAGTCATTTGAATTTTCTTTGAGTGTAGTGGATGGACTTAATTTGCATTTTTACTGAAATTCTGCAGAAATGTTGTGACATTGACACTAACATTTGAGTGGAAACCCGGCTTGTGAGGATGGCAAGGGCATGGTTGCATTGCTTAAGCACTATGTAAGGTGAGGTGTATTCTTAAAGCTTAATCATAGGTCATTGGCAACTGAATTTTTCTTGAGTTTGATATACAATGTAGACCTTGTTATTGTTTCGAAGCTTTCATTCTAGTGAATCATTCTCTGGGTCTGGCTTAGTCTAGTAGTCAAACTACCAAAGGCCAAAAGTACTGAAGCAAGCAACTTGGCAACAAACATCACATTTACTGACCAATGCATTAGGATATCAGAGTGCAAAAATGTGATGTAGTTATGTAAGTTATAGTATCATTGATATAGTCATCATTTTTACATGGGTGCATCACAATACCCCTATTATTGACAACTAATTAGACATATTTCTGTACATAGTTTGTAGTAGTATACTCTACCATATTATATATATACAGTATAGGTCTTTATTCTCTTTGTTGATAGCAGTGCTTTACATTAAACAGTTGTTAATTTTTTACACATTTTCAACAGGTATTCCTAATGTAACTCCTGATTCAGGAGAATCTGTATGTGAGATTCAGGTGTATAGCCATAACAATAACATAACATTGTTTCTACATTCATTCTCTATTTAATCAGCTCCGCTTACCATATAGGTGCACTTTGTAGTTTTTCACATACAATTTAAAGTCTTTTGTATACTTTGTTAGCCTCCTTTCACCCTGTTCTGCAATGACCAGGTGGTTGGCATGTTAGGGTGTGTTGTGTTGGCACAATTGTACAATTGTATCAGACACAGCACAGATGCTGATGTTATTATTGCTCATATTGATACTGATATTGATATTGTGATATGTTATTGATATTGATCCATGATATCTTATTGATATCATGGATTTCTTGATGACCAACGTGGAGGAGTATTTTGTTCTGCTCATACAAACTCAAAAATCTTTCCTAAAGATTGCCCCAAATTTACATATTAATCCCCTCCCACAGTGAAAATCCCTTCCTCAGGAAGTAAATCCTTTTATCAATTCTTTAGTAATCCCACAGACCAAGCTGGGCTTTTATCACAAATGAGCTTTTCCAAATGCACAGTGTGGCAAAATTACTGGCCGGGCTTTCAGTGCTGAAACACCTGTAGATGCTTCTTCTTGTTTCTTAATCATTATTATTACATCAGCCTTGGCAGAACTGATATCACAGAAATATGCAGTTGCAAATAAGCCTTGTGTCAGATGTGTTTTGTGATGCTGTATTCTCAAAAACACAGTATTGCTTTTTAAACAATAGCTGACATTTAAACATTTGAGGCAGTGATTCATTTTGTGTTGTGCTTAGGCCCCTGACCACCAGATAGCAGTGCTGTAATCTATGTTCAGTCATTAGACATTTACATTTACAGCATTTGGCAGACACTCTTATCCAGAATGATGTACAACAGTGTTTTGTTTCCATTATGAGAATCATCTCATTTAGTACAGACAGATTAGAGTCCAAACTACTCTTCAGTTCAGACACTGTTAGAACTAAACCATCACTAATACCTAGAAAGAAGGAAAGATACACAATTATACACAATATAAGAGCTTTACAATGCACTACATTAAGAGTTATAAACTAGTGCTCACTTAAGTGCTCCACAAAGAGATGCTCTTCAGTCTGTGTTTGAAGACTGTGAGGGACTCTGCTGTTTTGAACAGTCTGTGGGAGTTTGTTCCACCACCTGTGTGCTAAGACAGAGAAGAGTCTTGATGCTACTCTTCCATGTGTCTTGAAGGATGGCCGGTCAAGCCGAGCCGTAGAAGAACCTCGAAGGGCTCGAGGTGCGGATCGAGACTTGGCCATTGTCATTAGGTAGAGAGGTGCTGGTCCATTTCTTGCTTTGTAGGCGAGCATCAGGGATTTGAATCTGATGTGAGCAGCTACAGGAAGCCAGTGAAGTGAATGCAGCAGTGGAGTGACATGAGAGAACAGGACAGGAAGTTCAAGATGCAAACTAGTGGTACGGGGAATGAATAGAAGCTCAGTCTTGTTAGGGTCAAGCTTCAGGTGGTGGGTTATCATCCATGTAGAGATGTCAGCCAAACATGCTGAGATTCGGCTGGATACCTGAGTAAACTCTTTTACTCCAACATAAACAAGTAGTGTAAGAGCGCCCTGCTGCCCTAAAATATAGGCAATATGTTGCCTTGTTTACAATATCAGAACATCCATCGATGCATCCATTATCACACCCGCTAAATCCTTATCAGGGTTGTGGTTAGTCCCCTACCCCCTCACTGGGCACAGGGCAGGGCATTACACTATTCAACTAAGCCCAGGACAGGGCGCCAGTCCAACGCTGAGTGACACACACGGACAATTTTTTAAGAGTATCCAATCCACCTGATGTCCATGTTCAGGCTGTGGGAGGAAACCAGATAACCTGGAGGAAGCCCACACAGACAACATAGAATCATCGCTCATATGTGGACTCGAACCCAAGACCTCAGCGCAGAGAGGCGAATGTGCTAACCACTAAGCCACCGTGCCGCCCTGTATCAGAACATATTAGTATATTTTGAATCATATTCCCTGTTTCATTGTAATTGTGGTATCACTAGGCTCCTGGCAATGCACAGCCACAGTGTGAAGCAGTTATTAGTAGTCATTTTCTCTGTGATCATGTGACCATGTCAACATATGATCACTGTTTAGTTTTCACCATGTTGAGAGGTATATCACAGTCACAATATGTAGTTGAATAATGGCAATATAACTTTTTGTCCATATTGTGTCCTAGGCTGAATATGACTTACTACCTTAAATCTACGTATAAATGATGCAGCAGTCCCATTGCTACAGTAAAAATCAGCTCCATTTGGGAATTTTCACCCCTTATTTTATAACAAAAACTGAATATCCCATAATACCTGTGCTCCAGCATGTGAAATATTAAAATAAGTTATTCACAAAATTTTGGTTAAAGAAATAAACGGGACATCATGTATTACACAAGCCAGCTCCTTCATACTTGACAATGATCAGAACCCAGAGCCCTTTCGAGCTTTAAGTACCACCATCCTTCAAGACACACGAAAGTCCAGCATCCAGACATTTTTCTGTGCTGGCACCTAAACAGTGGACCAAATGTCCCCTTGTTGTCCAAATTGCTATTTAAATAACGACTGAAGACCATTATTTAAGACTTATGATTGTGCTCATGTCTTCCTTGATTTGACATTCAGGCAGTGTATGTTGAGTATTGTGTATCTAGGCATCCATACTGACAGCATCTAATCTAGAGGTATCTCCTGGATTCTAGCCTATACAAACAAGCTAATGGTCTTTCCTGAGTAAACAGCAAAGCCTTTTGTAAGTCAGTCTGTACACGAGCATCTGCTAAATGCCTTCAATGTAAATTTAAAGGTATACACACTATACACAGACTATAATCGGACAAGTAATATACAGACAATGTGTCTGTTATTTAGAGAATATACAAGCAGATACAATTAAGGCTAGATAAATGGTAGTGCACAACAAATTTGAGAATTATGATGTACAGTGGTAGGAAGAGTATAATAACTGTGAGGGGAAAGCAGGGGTAGTTATGGACTAGCAAGATGATATTGGTGGTCAGCTGTTTAAACACCACAAACCAGCCCAGCTGACTACAAACCCACAACACACTCTGCTCTTTCACTCCTGTCAACACACATTGCTGCTGAGTTTCTGAGTAGTGATGTTTTAGTGTGTGACAGTGCTGTACTGGAGTTTTCTCTATAAATTCTTATAGAGAACATGGAACCAGCCCAGAGAGACAGATATTTGTACTGCAGGATAAATATGGCTATATTCTGCTATACTCAGGCTAAGACACTGGACAAAATGTTATACTGCACTTATATGGTTTTCGCAATTCTGATATATCTTTTGCTATCATCATGTCAGAACAAAAACTGTTTTTTTGTCAGTTTTTAAAAATGTTTTATTTTATGATCTGAAAATGCCAGCAGGACTTTAAATTGTATAAGATTTTCAAGATTAATGGATAAAAATAATCGCTCCAAAAGCACCTGAAATAAAATCTTTTAACCCTGATTTCCATTAAATTTGACAAGTGTTTTTATAATCAAGGTTAGAATTGTGGAGATATATTTGGAATACATCTGATTTTGTCTGAGCACAGATCTAATTCATTCAGGAGAAAATGTGTATATTAGGGCTGAACATTGTGAAAAAGTACTAGTACCCCCAATTATATTTTTTACATACTGTAACTGTTCAATCTAAAAGTATAAAAGATTGGCCTGTGTTTTTTTTAACCAAATAATTTGCTTTGCTGGACTGAATGAATACATGAAGTTGGTGGTTCCATGTTATGAAATGAAAACAATGAAAACATCCAAGTACCACCTACTAGTGCATCTCAAGACAGAATATTGTGAAAAAGTTTATTTGTGTTCGTATTTAATTCTAAAAGGTAAGTGGTCAGATTTTATATTCATTACACATAACATGAAAAATGTCAAGCTCTTTTTGTTTTAATGTTGATACTGTTTGTACAATAACATGATATTTAGAAATTCTGGATTTCTGATTTTCATGAGCTATACTGATCAACATTAGGATAACATCAAGACATGGACTGGATTATTAGGTGCTAGCCTGCTACAAGCAACCAGAGACAGATGGCATTGGAGAGAAGTGACTCGTCTGTGCAGCCTACCATCACGAAGCGATGACGGCGTGTGACATGACATGACATGATCAACATTAACACAAACAGGCTTGAAATGTCACTTTATATGAAATGAATATAACATATGACTATTTAACTTTTCAAAATAAATAATGAATAATAACAAACTTTTTCACAATATTATAATTTTGTGAGATGCACTAGTATAATAAACATACACCACAAACTAACAATCTTAGAAACCTTGTTTTTCACATTTGCAGCATCAATATTAACATCTTATTATTATTCTAACATGTTTTTATTCTTCTCATGCTCAGCTAGTGTGAATGATAGGAACATTCCTCCTGCCATCTGCTGCCTTCAGCCAAGGCAAAAGAGGCTGCTCTTTCTGCGAGGCATTCAATCTTAAACAAAACAGTCTTTGTCAAAGTTTCTGAAAGAAATGTTAACATTTATAGGTGAACAATGAAATGATTTTAAGTTTTTTTACTTTTCATCAGGGATTCTACAACGGGTGCTTGGTGGACCACCACTGGCACACTTACCACAGTTTGAGAACCACTGCATTAAATCATTAAAACACCCTTAGAACACTCATCCAGAACTGTGATTAGTCAAGATGATTATAATAAACTAGCTAAAGGACCCATTTACATACTGAACACTGGGCAATACTGTGATAACAATTAGGACAGCAGCCTTTGTGCATTTGACACAAACCGACTACACCTGCCTAATAAAGACATACTCAGCCTGAACTAAAGAACACATTTCATGCCATTTTAACAAGCAGAAAGATTGTAAAATATCCAGCGGTCAGGAAAGAATGAATATTGGTTTCCCAGAAGACTAGATAACTAACCTTGTAAATTCATTAGGAAAGTAATTACCTCAGACCTTGGGTGTGAATTAGGGATGATTTAGATGAATGCTCTGCTGGAGGAATGGTGCTTTATATATGCGCTTCTTTCTGGGCTTTTCTCTCAGTTTGGGTTCAATACATAAGAATGAGTAATACACATCTGGTGGGGGTTCTACAGAGCACGGAACATGAGGCATGCAAGCAATTATCTACATGCTCACTCTCACATTTTTCACACAACGGTATTCCCTTACAGTTTCTTTCTCTGCACATTCCCACATTCCTGCTAGGAAGGTATCCAGAGCTCTTTAAAGAACTGTATTGAAAGTCTGGTGCTTGTCATAAGAGAGTAACAGTTAAGATGTAGCTGCAATAACTTTAATACTAATGAAGATATGGTGATGAAATTTGGATTAAATATACTTTAGTCTCCCGAGTGGCTCAGCGGGCTAAGATGCCGACACCATGATCAGAGGATTGCAAGTTTGAATCCCGGTCATGCTGTTTTATCAACACCCGGGGTCCAAGACAGCAAAAATTGGCCGTGCTCTCTCTGGGCCGGTAAATGGTGCTCACTCTCCCTCTCACTCACACATTGCAATGTCTGCTGGCTCAGGCGTTTACTGATTGGTCCATTCAGAGTTGGGAACCCTGTGCTTTCCTCTGAGCACGTTGGATTCGCAGTGACGATGTATCAGCAGTAGTTCGAAAAGAGTCGGTGGCTGTATCGCTTGCAGCAGAGTAGGTGTGTGCTTGTCTTCACCTTCCTAGAGTCAGGGACAGTGCAAAGTGATGGGGAGAGCCCCCTAGTGGATGGGATATGGATATATATATATATATATAGTGAGGAAAATAAGTATTTGAACACACTGCAAATTTGGAAGTTCTCCCACTTAGAAATCATGGAGGGGTCTGAATTTTCATCTTAGGTTCATGTCCACTGTGAGAGACATAATCTAAAAGAAAAAATCCAGAAATCACAATATATGATTTTTTAATCATTTATTTGTGTGTTACTGCTGCAAATAAGTATTTGAACACCTGCCAATCAGCAAACATTCTGGCCCTCAAAGACCTGTTAGTCCACCTCTAAAAAGTCCACCTCCACTCCACTTATTATTCTAAATTAGAAGCACCTATTTGAGGTCAATAGCTGCATAAAGACACCTGCCCACCTCACACAATCAGTAAAACTCCCAACTACTAACATGGCTAAGACCAAAGAGCTGTCCAAAGACACCAGAGACAAGACTGTAAACCTTCTCAAGGCTGAAAAGGGCTACGGGGCAATTGCCAAGCAGCTTGGTGAAAAAAGATCAACTGTTGGAGCAATTATTAGAAAATGGAAGAAATCTCCCTCTGACTGGGGCTCCATGCAAAATCTCACCTTGTAGTGTATCAATGATCCTAAGAAAGGTGAGGAATCAGCCCAGAACTACACGGGAGGAGCTGGTCAATGACCTGAAGAGAGCTGGCACCACTATTTTCAAGGTTACTGTGGCTAATACACTAAGACGTCATGGTTTAAAGTCATGCATGGCAAGGAAGGTTCCCCTGCTTAAATCAGCGCACGTCCAGGCTCGTCTTAAGTTTGCCCATGACCATTTGGATGATCCAGAGGAGTCATGGGAGAAAGTGTTGTGGTCAGATGAGACCAAAATAGAACTTTTTTGTCTTAATTCCACTCGTCGTGTTTGGAGGATGAAGAATGATGAGTACCATCCAAAAAACACCAACCCTACTGTGAAGCATGGGGGTGGAAGCATCATGTTTTGGGGGTGTTTTTCTCTACATGGGACAGGACGACTGCACTGTATTAAGGAGAGGATGACCGGGGCCATGTATTGCGAGATTTTGGGGAACAAGCTCCTTCCCTCAGTTAGAGCATTGAAAATGGGTCGTGGCTGGGTCTTCCAACATGACAATGACCCAAAGCACACAGCCAGGATAACCAAGGAGTGGCTCCGTAAGAAGCATATCAAGGTTCTGGAATGCCTAAAGGTCTCCAGACCTAAACCCTATAGAAAATCTTTGGAGGGAGCTCAAACTCCGTGTTTCTCAGCGACAGCCCAGAAACCTGGCTGATCTGGAGAAGATCTGTGTGGAGGAATGGGCCACAGTCCCTGCTGCAGTGTGTGCAAACCTGGTGAAAAACTACAGGAAACGTTTGACCTCTGTAAAGGCTACTGTATCAAATATTAACATTGATTTTCACAGGTGTTCAAATACTTATTTGCAGCAGTAACACACAAATAAATGATTAAAAAATCATACATTGTGATTTCTGGGTTTTTTCTTTTAGATTATGTCTCTCACAGTGGACATGCACTTAAGATGAACATTTCAAACCCCTCCATGATTTCTAAGTGGGAGAACTTGCAAATTCGCAGGGTTCAAATACTTATTTTCCTCACTATATACTTTAGTCTGTGTGAAAAAGACTCACATGCATGATTAGTGCAGGTAGACGGGTGTTCATTTCTGAAGACTCATATCTGTGGTTGTCGGAGTAGAAGTTGGCGCCTCTCCAGCCTTATCCATCATTCACCTGCTGCTGCAGTGAGACATTAAAGCTCTCAGAAGAAAATTGTGCAAAGATCTGTGTATATTGTATTAGTACACTGTACAGGAGGAAGTGCTCATGTTGTAAACATACTGGATAACAAACTTGATTCAGAAGATGCAATGGAAAAAGAAAGCTGCCATGTCTCCATGCAGACCACATCACGACCTGATCAGGAGAAAAGAACTGCATGCTGAACATTTTCATCACGTTGTAATATCAGTCTTTTTCTCACAGACCGAAGTTTATTTAATACAGATTTCATCACCACATCTTCTTTAGTATTCAGGTTATTCAAGACTTTTGGATAAGGAAGCAAACTGGACACCCTGTGTGTATTCTTTTACTGTATGTTGTGTATTGTCTGTAAATTCTGTGTACATCACCTATATATTGTATATAATACTAGAAAGACACCAACAGCCGGAAACAAATTCCATTTGTGTTTCAACATAATTGGCCAATAAATCTGATTCTGGTGACTGATGACCTCAGTGCATGCCTCTT
>BRDA01003749.1:0-16134 GCA_036984385.1 Crenuchus spilurus
TATATATATATATATATATATATATATATATATATATATATATATATATAAATAATATAGTATACTGCTCAATATACTGCAATATAATATACTGCTCAATAAAAATAAAAGGAACACTAAAATAACACATCCTAGATCTCAATGAATACAAATTTTCAGTAGAAAATCGTTATTTATTACATAGTGGAATGTGTTAAGAACAAAATAACAAAAAATGATCAATGTAAATCAAAATTATTACCACTTGGAGGTCTAGATTTGGAATCATACTCAAAATCTCATACCACCCTCATGGAGTCCGTTTCTGACAGTCTGAGCAGAAACATGGAAATTATTGGCCTGCTGGAGGTCATTTTGCAGGGCTCTGGCTCTGCTCCTCCTGGTCCTCCTTGCACAAAGTAGGAGGTAGCGGTCCTGCTGCTGAGTTGTTGCCCTCCTACCACCACCTCCATGTCTCCTGGTGTACTAACCTGTCTCCTGGTATCTGCTCCATGCTCTGGACACTGTGCTGACAGACACAGCAAACCTTCTTGCCACAGCTCGCATTGATATGCCATCCTGGATTACCTGCACTACCTGAGCAACTTCTGTGGGTTATAGACATCGCCTCATGCTACCTCTATGGTGAGAGAACTGACAAAATGCAAACATGACCAAAACATCAGCCAGAAAGGATGAGAACAGAGAAAAGGTCTATAGTCACCACCTGCAGAACCACTCCTGTAAAGGGGTTGTCTTGCTAATTGCCTCTCCTTTCTTCTACCTGTTGTCTGTTCCATTTGCACAACAGCAGGTAAAATTGATTCACAATAAGCGTTGGTTTCACAGAAGTGTGGTTGACTTGGAGTTACATTGTGTTGTTTAAGTGTTCCCTTTATTTTTTGAGCAGTGTACATATACAGTATATGCATACATTTGTATGAGTGAATCGGACACAGCAGAGCTGCTGGAGATGTTTGCTCACTGTCCACTCTATTAGACACACCTGCCTTGTTGGTCCACCTTGTAGATGTGAAGTCAGAGACAGTAGCTCATCTGTTGCTGCAGATCTCAGTGCAGATTTGTCAATAACTACTTGCAAATTTACACTTTTGACAGATGCCATTTTCTGGAGAGAATTACAATTTAACCACCATCCAGAGGTAGATGAACATAATGTCAGGAGTCTTGTTCTGCACTGCTACTGAATAGAAAATGTAATGACAAGTGATTTCAAACGTCTAAATAGCAGTGCATCTAACTCAAAGGCAGTCTTCGTTGGCAGTCAAAAAGCATTGGTCAGTGTAATAGAAGAACCATTCTTAGGTATACCAGCATCACACACACTACTATGTCAGTGGTCTACCACCCAAATAATAACCAGTCAGAGGTGAACAGGAGTGATACATGCAGCAATACATGGTTTACAGCCAGTAATTATATACCCAATACAACCTAGCATTTATTTTTGGCTGCCAGTGAACTACACCTCACAGGTTGCCAGGCTCTCTTCTCACCATTTAATGTTGCTAATTAATCTACCAGATGTGGTATAAGATCTAATTACCTAAACAATGCTATTTGATACTCTGTTGTAGACCTACTCTGAATTGAGAAGCTCCACTGACTACATGCCCTGGTTTTGGCTTGTCAAGAGGCCTCGAATTTTAGGCCATGTATGCTTCCAAAGAAATTGGACCCAATTACAATTTGAAAAATGACACCGGCAATTGGAGCTAATTGCCCCTTTTCAACAGTGACAGCTACTTCTGTGATATGACAGGATTCCGGTTGTAATGAGGTAACCATCCTCAAATAGTTTCCAGGCTAATCAACTGTGGAATTCATTAATCCTTCATTACTGTTCTGGCAGTAGACACAGAGAACCTTCTCACTGTTTGAATCTCCACTACATGCACTTGGATGAAGTGGTTAAACACCAATCCGCAACCAGCAATTGGAACAATCTGATGAAATCACAAAACAACCACAAAATGTACCAGTGACATAACACTGGCTCTTTCCTGAAGTTATAGGCAATGGAGATTTCACAAAATTAAAGAGAAACAAATCACAGAGATCTACACAACACCCTGTTAATACATGAATAAACATAACCCCT
Source organism: Crenuchus spilurus (assembly GCA_036984385.1). NCBI lineage: Eukaryota > Metazoa > Chordata > Actinopteri > Characiformes > Crenuchidae > Crenuchus > Crenuchus spilurus. Next base: position 2,102 of record BRDA01003749.1, read on the forward strand.
TATTTTTAGAAACTTGGTTTAATCTAGGTCTTCTAGTACAACAATATTGCTGTGTAGAATAATGCGATGTACACTGCTCAAAAAATAAAGGGAACACTAAAATAACATTCTAGATCTCAGTGAATAAAATATTCCAGTTGAAAATCTTTATTTATTGCATAGTGGAATGAGTTGAGAACAAAATAACAGAAAAATTATCAATGTAAAACAAAATTATTACCCCTTGGAGGTCTGGATTTGGAATCATACTCAAAATATCATACCACCCTTGTGGAGTCTGTTTCTGACAGTTTGAGTAGAAACATGGATATTAGTGGCCTGCTGGAGGTCATTTTGCAGGGCTCTGGCACTGCTCCTCCTTGTACAAAGGAGGAGGTAGCAGTCCTGCTGCTGGGTTGTTGCCCTCCTACAACCCCCTCCATGTCTCCTGGTATTTGCTTCATGCTCTGGACACTGTGCTGACACACAAACCTTCTTGCCACAGCTCGCATTGATGTGCCATCCTGGATGAGCTGCACTACCTGAGCAACTTCTGTGGGTTGTAGACATCACCTCATGCTACCTCTATGGTGAGAGAACTGACGAAATGCAAAAGTGACCAAAACATCAGCCAGAAAGGATGAGAACAGAGAAAAGGTCTATGGTCACCACCTGCAGAACCACTCCTGTATAGGGGTTGTCTTGCTAATTGCCTCTCCTTTCTACCTGTTGTCTGTTCCATTTGCACAACAGCAGGTACAATTGATTCACAATCAGTGTTGCTTCCTAACTGGACAGGTTGGTTTCACAGAAGTGTGGTTGGCTTGAAGTTACATTGTGTTGTTTAAGTGTTCCCTTTGTTTTTTTGAGCAGTGTATATGACCAAAACAGAATTTTTGTAATTGCATCACAAAGACTACAACCCTCCTGAAGAACAGATAGGACTACAAATTGGCAGATATTGATTCTAGAAAACATGTTAAACAAAAATTAAAACCATGATAAACAGCATTTTAACAAAAAGCATTTTTATTTGACCTCCAACGTACTGTTGATAACACAGATATCCAAGAGGTATTTGAACGTCAAATAACAATATTTATTAATATCATTATTTTAACATTAACATGGAATGTCTTCTTTTGCTTAATTCATATTTTTACATTTTTTTTAGTTTATTTAAGAAATACAGTATATCAAATAAATAAAGCTCTATTAGAGTCTTTGTATGTCTCTATTACCTAATTCAATATAGTTGTCTCCTCTCAGTGGAAAAAAGGTGAATGGCTGGTCATTTATGAATGACTCTGCCCTTTTCCTCACTTTCCTTTTGCTCACAATCCTGAGCATGAGCATATATCGAAGTGCAAGCCATGGCTCTAAAGCCGTCCTTCGGTAAGTTTGGGACTGGTATCAGTTCATTTTCACTGTTTTGTGTGTAAATCCATTACTAAAGAAAGTGCAGGGGCATAAAAACTTCTAACAGTAGAGAAGGATAACTTGAGGAAGGCTACCGTTCATTCAGTCAAGTAAATAAACCACTGCCATGTCCTCAGGGTTAGCCCCTTTAACCCTTTTTAAATCCTCTGTGCACACAAAAACATAAAAGCAAAGAAACACCACTGAAAGACACACATGGACCTGCTGAGTTTATAGCAACGTTAATTTCCCATTAAAGAGAATGAAATAAAGCAAGAAATTAACAGAAACAGAGTGACACAGACAAACTTGTAATTTCAAGTCCACAGTCTGCTCCATGTCAACAGAGACTGAAAAAGGGAGCAAAGGGGGGTTTAATCTGTGCTGTTGTCCTCTAGCTGTGAAATTATGGTGATGAGGTTCTGTAGGCCAAAGATGTAGCCACTGTCCTGGCCTTCATGCACCACGCTGTCTTCCCTGTAGTGTCTGCATGTGGTGTGAGCAAAGTCAATCATACGCACGTCCACCATTGGCCCAGTGTCCAGCCTGGTGCCCCGGAGACTCGCAGTAGATTTACTGCTGCTTCCTGCACTACTGATTGCGTTGCTACTGCTAGCACTGCTGCTACTGCCGGCTCCACCGGCACTATGTGGAAAACCAAAAGCTCCTCCCACCTCTTCCTCTTCTTCTTCCTCCTCCTCTTCCTCCTCCTCCTCCTCCTCCTCCTCTTCCTCTTCATCAGAGAGGCCTTCTTCCGGTGAGCGGCGGGAGCGAGGAGGGTCACCGTCATAGATGATGAGGAGAGAACTAGAGTAGAAGCGATAGCTTTCACATGCCTCCAGAGCAGCCTGCATCTCTCGCAGTCTCCTTAGCACTGGGGAGAGGAGCTCTCGTCTCAGCCGTCGTCCATCATGGAAGAACTGGAACAGAGCCTCTTTAAAGCCGGACAGGGTCAGCTTGCGGCCGTGATACTTGTTCATAAACATGAGCTGGCCTGAGTCTGACTGATAGACCTGTGGGTGGATGTGAGAAAGCAATGAGTCACAAAAATAAGTCAGGCGATTTAGTGGTTACTAAATAAAAGTGCAGTCCAAATCTATTATTCAGTATTACTGAGACTGTCAATTTCATTGATGGTGTTTGCAGCAGAATCAGAACCATCTCTGTGGATTCTATTATAGTAAGAGCATAAGCTGACCTGCATGCCACAGAGACGGACGCCGATGCTGGCCGATGTGCTCTGTTGGCACTTGCGGATCTGCACAGCTTTCTTCTCCTCAGAAGCATCGTCCCCGTGCTGCCGTGTGCCCATTTTCAGATCCAGCACACAGGGAACACTGTGACGCCATGTCAGGTTCTCCAGCAAAATAAATTCTGTGAGGGTGGTGAGGTCAAGGGAAACACAGACTCTGGAAGGCCAGTATATTTACTTTTTTCTTTGCTCTGATTCTATTACACATTTGAAATAATAATAAAAAAAAAAACAACTATCAAAACTGATTCAGCATGATTTCACAGCAGAATATTTTTCCTTAAAGATGTACCCTATACAAGAGTTTACAAATGCCCTTTCTGCCATCAAAGCTTTTAAACCATTCACAATCACAGGGAAAATGACTGAAATCACTACACATTAGATGCTTTGTTGAGTTACAGCAGGATACTGTACTGGTTGCGATGCTTGGCGTTCTCCTTCATCCTCTGCAGATGCTGCTGGTGGCACTTGAGGCTCCAGGGGTTGTGCTTGAACTGAGGTCCAGCAGCATTGCTCCTCTCTAGGCTGCAGTAGAGCACCTCAGCCTGCTGGAACCACTCTAGCTCATCCTCTCGTTTTAGACTGGACAACATGGAAGGAGAGATAGAAAAACATTAGTTATGTCAACAACAAATGATCACAATCACTTCTTACTGTAGTTTACAGTAGATAACCAACAATGTGCATATGATACTCTTCTGCATGTACAGGGGTTAGACAATGAAACTGAAACACCTGTCATTTTAGTGTGGGAGGCTTCATGGCTAAATTGGACCAGTCTGGTGGCCAATCTTCATTAATGTCACATTGCACCAGTAAGAGCAGAGTGTGAAGGTTCAGTTAGCAGGTAAGAGCACAGTTATATAGTATATTACAATGCACACAACATTATGGTGACATACCAGAGTTCAAAAGAGGACAAATTGTTGCTGCACGTCTTGATGGCGCATCTGTGACCAAGACAGCAAGTCTTTGTGTCTAAATATTATTGAGCCACTTTGGGGTGTTTTGGAGGAGCGAGTCAGGAAACGGTTTCCTCCACCAGCATCACGTAGTGACCTGACCACTATCCTGCAAGAAGAATGGCTTAAAATCCCTCTGACCACTGTGCAGGACTTGTATGTGTCATTCCCAAGATGAATTGACGCTGTATTGGCCACAAAAGGAGGCCAAACACCTACTAATAAATTATTGTGGTCTAAAACGAGGTACAACTGGCTGATAATTAAATTCAGCCTATAAAGCAGTCAAACTCAACACATCTGACATTTTAGCCTATATTTTTGTAAAATGTAATAAATACAACTAAAAGAAAAATTAAATTAAAAGAAAAAAAGGAAAAATGTGAAGACATCTCCGTTCTTAGATGTTAACAACATAGTGATTTGATTTCATCAGAGACAAAATTGCCGTCATTTGACTACCATCACAGTAGCCTAAAATTAATTTTTGAATAACAACTTTCCTTTCAGGGACATAAGCAGTCTTTCCAAAGTAGGTTTCACCTGCAGTGAACTACAGTTCACTGGTGTTGGAAAAGCTTGGATTAGGTGAACAAGACAAATGAGACCCAGGTCAAGATGAGATCAGACCAAAGTTACTGAGCTGTGCTCTTATTACATAACCTCTGTCCTTGACCCATGTACAAACGCGCACACACACACACACACACACACACAAACTCCAAAAAATGAACGAACATCTGCTCATCTCAGCTTGGTGCTATGGGTCAGTACTTCATCGTGAGAATGAGGAGGAGGTGGCCAGCCACATTCTTATTAGGTCACAGTTGGACATGAGCTCCAAGCTGAATAAGAACAGTGGGACAATGGCCTGGACTGTGCGTGAATCACATTACTTCAGGGCACTGGTATCTGTGGTAGCATGAAACTTTCCCTGTAAAAAGATCCGGTATATTCAGTGTCCAGCTAGGTGCAAATTCTCAGTGAAAATGTGCTATTTGAATGTTCCCACATGTAAACTAGGACATATACTCCTTTTTAGGCTCATATGGAGTAACTGTGTGTTTTAGCATTTAATCAAGAGAAACTTTCAGCATAAATGTCTGCACACCTCTTGTCTTTGTCCTTGCGTCCATGTCTGGATCTGTCCTTGCTGTAACCTTCATTGTCAAGCAGCATTTTATTGGACCACTTCATCTTGTTCTTTGGTTCCATGTCAGCTGAGGGGCCCATATTCTCTAGATCCCCCAGCTCACTGTGCAGTGGATAGGCGATGAGACACAGATTCCCCTCCTCATCTTCCTCAAAGCTCACCGATACAACCCCTACAGATGGAGAAAGAGCAAAACAGAGACAGAAGGAGTTATTTGGAAGAATCTGCAAAAATGCACTTCATCTTATTAGAACATATTCAGAGTTCCCAGCTCAAAAATAGGCAGTCTGGGAAATCTTCAGCATCTCTTACCCACTTTACTCTTTTTGTTCTTAAAACTTTCCAGCGTTTTACAAAAGTTAGAGCCGACTGCACAGCCTTCTCCTAACCTGATAGAGATCAGACAGGTCCACAACAAATAGAGAATGGGAGAGAGAGATGTGCAGAAAGCAGAGAGAAAGACAGGAACAAAGAGTGCTTGGGTAAGGGAGAGAGAAAAGGCGAAAGAACAACACAGGCACCAGTATGGACGTGGCTTGACCGCATTTGACTAAACAAAACACAGGTTCTTAACTCAAATCAATAAGCAGTAGTGAATTCAGACCAATAAAAAAAGGACACAAGGCTTAAGACTTAATCACAACATCATTTATTTAGAAACAAAATGCTCAAGCACAAGAAACAGTGAAACAGTATGAAATACACCTGCTACATCATCATAAAAATAGAAGTAGTCTAGAACAACAAAAATTGAAGACAAGCACAGTACAGGTATGCATCTCATGGTTAATATTCATTAGGATGAAGATGCTTATAAGAGAAATTGGGACAGAATGAGACACCTTTAAAGAAAGGAACACTTTTAAAGTCTCTCAAGAGATGCAGAAAGGTGACAATGTCAGTTCAATTTCCCAGCTAATAAAGCTCATCTAGTCTGCATCTCCCATCCTAACCAGTCCAGTAATTTCAGATTATGTTCCATACATTACACTCCACACACAACTGGCTGTTTGTGTGGAGAAAGAGAGAGAGAAAGAAAGAGAGAGGGAGAAAGAAAGAGACAGGGAGAAAGAAAGAGAGAGCACAAGACACTTACACACTTAACTATAGTGTCATTGTCAAAGAAAAAGGGCAAACAATCCACAAATCACCATGACAGATAATTACACAATAAGAGACATTTACAATCCAAGACTGCCACGCAGGTAAACATAAGTACAGTAGTTGTACTTTCATCCGAGAATGAAAACAAGGGAGACGGAGATGATGTACAATAACAGGAAAAGAATCTTGGAAGTGAAAGCAGCAATGCAAGTGTCAGAATGCACATAAGTCAGCATCTTTGAATGTTCATCTTCTAATAAAGTACATTGCAGTGGGAACTTAACAGTGGTGTAACTGCCCTAAAAGATAGTAAGAAGTGCATGTACACAAAGCATTCTGACTGAACGTCATGCCGCATCTTGTGTGAAAATGAAAAACTGAAAAAGAGGGTAGTTACAACTGCTGATCCATGGTTTTCCAAGCTTTGGGATGGACAGGCACTGGTCATCCTTCTTCTTCCAAAGTCCAAGTTTATTCGCCTTGACTAAGGCAAGTGTCAAAACATACCTTTCTTTTCCAATATAGACAATACAGATTACATTCTGCCTCATCATTCACATTCAGTGACAGACTTACCTGTTCCGAGCATCCAATACACTAGTGTTTTCCCACCTCCAGTAGAAAGTCATAGTGCAGTATAATTTAGTTTTACTTCCTACACCAACACATCTGAATTAAAATCTTTGGCCCATCCGTAACTGTATGTATGTCGCCTATATGCTCAGTAATTTTTATCTGTACAGAACCCTCACACAAGATTATTTTAAATAATAACTTCTGTAAGTAAACTAACAACAGCGACGTCTTGTGGACAAATGCACCAAGACCTTAGGATGCACCTGGCCTTTATTTGTGACAGCGAAGGTTTTAAAGACAATGTATTTCCTATGTAAGTAAAAGTGAGACACATCGCTCCATTACATGAGAGAGAAACAAAGAATGCAAGTAGAGATATGCAGAAATGAGGGCTGGCAAAGGCACAATAACGAAGCCGTAAGCGAGCCACTTTGTCACGGACACTTACCTCTGTACTGTGGGGTGAACTTGCGCATAGCTGCGGGGAGACTCTTGTAGAACTGGTGCTCCCGTGGGATGAGGGGCTTGCAGATAGTCTGCTCACCGAACCGGAGCACACATGAGTGGCCCCCGACTTGGTGCACGAAGGGTTCAAGCAAAACCCCTTTGCTCAAACAGAGCTGCTGCTGCTGCTCGGTCTCCATCCCCTCGATGGCTGGGCTCATCCTCCGCGGGCATTAAGGCTTCACACTCGGCTCCAGACGCTGCTACGCGTGGGGACCGAGCACAACAGAAGACAGAGAGAAACAGAAACTGCCTCCTTGGCTAGTTCTCTGTTTGGCTTCCGTTTTGCTCGCTCTCTTGTTTGTTCATGGAGAGCGAGCGGCTAGCACGACGGCACTGCGGGACAGAAAAGACAAACAGGAAGGAGGAAGACAGAGAAAAAAAGAAAGATAAGAGGGGCTTTAAATCCCGCTTTTCTCTTTGAAGAGCACCGGGTCGTTTTCAGAGCTTTTATAGCGAACGCGATTTATTTTAAAGCGTAAATAATTCAGTAAAACCGTTAACAGAATGGTCGTCTCACGTAGTCTTATCACCGACTGAAGCTCAGTGACGTTCGACTAACTCACAGCGGCTGAGCTCGACAAATAAAAATCTAACTGCCTAAGCTGTGGCCCCACCCCCACAACAAACGGACCAATCAGAGCTTAAGACCGGGCGTTGGGTGGCAACCATCTGAGAGAGCAGCAGGCAAACAAAGGGAGGTAGAGAGAAAGAGGAAAAGGGTGGGGGAAGGGAAGAGGAAGAAAGAGCACCATAAAAGCTGTGAGGGGGGAGACTCAGCTGTTTTTCTAGTCGTACATGGAGGCATGGGGGTAGAGTAAGGGGTAAACGTGCTGTATTCGCTGTTTAAAGGCAGAGAAGGGTTAGAGAACAGGTGTAAGAAGCAATGTGACACAACTGATCTTGCTAATAGACTGTGGACATAAACACCCAGAGAAAGATGGCTGTGGAATGTTACAAACAACCAGGGTTGTCTGATCATAAAATAATATACATACACATGGAAGTATAGATGAATGCTGAGATTAATAAAAAGAGTAAACGATTACAATAGTCTAGTAAAAAGTATGAGGGTGAGTCAAATATGTATCGACACTCTGGCTGGTGAATTTATTTTGATCAGTCATCAGAAAAGACAAATACATTATTTTTCAACATAATCTCCCTGTTTTTCAAATACACTTTGTCAAACTATCAGCAAGCTTTCATATTTCCTCATTAAAACATGTTTTTGGCTGAGCCATGAGCCACATATGCACCACTGTTTTCACTTCTTTATCAGACGTGAATCTCCATCCTCATGACTTTTTTCAGAAGACCAAACAGGTGATAGTTCAATGGGGCAAGATCTGGACTATAGGGAGCTTTAACACCTCAAAACAAAGTTTTGCAGAGTGTCAACAGTCTGGGCAGCGGTGTGTGGATGTACATTGTCATGCAACAACACAAAACCCTTGGATAGTGGTCCTCTGCATTTTGTTTGAATTTTAGACTTCAGATCTCCAATGATAATTTTACTGTAACAACCACTGTTGATTGTTGAACTGTCTTAATCAAAAGCGGGGCAGCCATTTATTCTTGCACTGCAGTCATAAATGAACTGATGTAACACATTCAAACTTGAACATATATTAGTATGGAGAGAGAGACCTAGCACAGAAAGTGTTGATAAATAATTGCAGCCAACAGAAGTTTTAATATAATTAAAGTCTGGATCATTTTTGACTCCCTGTCATATTAATGTTGAGGATATAGGCCAGCTCAGTTCCATGGGGTGTGCCACCTTCACTTTCCATCCCTTTTGGATTGATGCTATGTCAAATAGTTTAACTGTGACATATATTTTAATTTCTCTTGAATGTGAGATTTACATATTTTTGATTAATGAAATGTACCAAAAACCACCACCCCAGCAACACCCATACATTTTTAAAAAATAATTTGTTCCAGTTACAACTCTACAACCTAAAGAAATTACAAAAACACAAATTGTATCTATCTAGAATCAAGAAATTATTGCAATGCCTGTAGCCACTGATGCATAAGATAGAGAGAGAATATGGACATGTGAAGGAGGGTGTTGGCTTGGTGTTGTCAGACCACAGGCGATCAGCTTGACTTTAATCTCACTAATCCAGTATGCTGGAAATCAGTAGTGGAAAAATGGGCCACAGGAAAGGAAAAAGAGTAACTACTGTACATTGCCAAGAGCAGCCAAGCCTAAGCCTGTCAGGGCTGTCAGATATTGTAAGATAGTTCAGCTAGTAGTCTGAAAGTGCTTGACAGTATAAAAGTTATTATTTGCTAATTCCTCACAAGCAAACCCACTACAAAATAACTGAACAACTAATGATACTTTTAAGCAGCACTATAAGGAACTTGACAGATGTCTGTTCAACACAGCATCATTAAAAGCTAAATAATCCAGTTGTATGAAAATTATTTCACATTAATTTGAGAACAGACTGATTTGATGATCTAATGATGCACATATGATGGTTACCAATGAAACATAATCTCCGCATATACAGTGCAAGTCAAAGGTTTGGACACAACAATCAGGACATTGAGTGGTTTTTCATTATTTAAAAATGGTCTGCATTGTAGATTAATACTAAAGTCACCCAAACTATAAAGAAATACATATTGAATTATTTAGTAAACAAAAAGGTGTTAAAAAAATTCAGAATATGTTTTATATTTTAGATTCTTCAAAGTAGGCACCTCCTGCTTAGACAACAGCTTTCTTGGCACTTTCTCAGTCAGCTTTATGAGGTAGTCACCTGGAATGGCTTTCAGTTAACAGCTGTGCCTTGTCAAGAGTTTATTACTTGCATTTCTTGCCCCCTTAATGACATTTACATTTACAGTATTTGGCAGACACTCTTATCCAGAGCGACATACAACAGTGCTTTGTTTCCATTAAGAGAATCATCTCAGCTAGTACAGACCATCAGTTGTGTGCCTACTCTGAAGAATCTAAAATCTAAAATATATTTTGGTTTGTTTAACACTTTTAAATTTACTACATGATTCCTCATGTGTTCCTTCATAGTCTGGATGACTTCATTTTTAATATACAATGTAGGAAAAAATAAATAAAAACATTGAATGAGAAATTTTGACTGGTACTGTATATCAGTCAAAGAGACTAAATTATTTGCCATTATCTGTCCACACTGGTGCGTTTGATTTTTTTCTTGTGTCACTTTTCAACTAACTTATGCAACAGCATCATGAAGTCATTTGTTTATAATCACTAATGTGATGATGCACATCACGTTACACTGGTGTTGTGGACATTTTAAAGGGAGGAGCAAACTGTCCTTGACCTCACTTTGAACAAGCGCATTAAACTGAGTTCACTCAGACTGTGCCAGCATAGCTCTCAACCCCTCTTAATTCAATCCTGGCTTGAGTACACCATGATCCAACCATGAGGTGAGACAGAGACTGCAAGAGTACCAGCCTTCCAGTAACCCAATAAGATGCCAACACTAAAGGCCATGACTGGAGCTCATGAATGGGAATGACTTTGAATGTGATACTGGGGTGATGCAGTCATTTTAAGAGTTAATGACATAAAAGTAGGGAATCATCAAATGTGTATAAGTATGCTTCACACTGTTTATTCAAAAAGGAGTTCAAAATCTCTTACCATCTGTCTGACCTAATTTTCCCATAATTTCTACATACATGTTAAGTATATTCACAAATATATTTCAGTGTGTTTGTTTTTTTATTTTATTTATTTATTTTATATATTTTTAAATTATTATATATTTCACAGTATGGAGCTTTGACATTTAGTGTCTCATTTATTGTTAATATCCTTAGAGTATGTAAGTTGTTTTTACAGATATGATGATGATGATGAATATTATTATTATTCATATGTTAATGTTAATTATGAATGAATGTTAATAATAATAATAATGATGATGATGATGATGATGATAATAATAATAATAGGTGTTACTGTATGCCTTTCTAAAGGTGGATTTAAACAGAAAAAATAAAGCAAAAAAACATATAAACTATCAAAAAGAAAATTTAATTAAACAAATGCTCATAATATTTATCACTGTCATCATCATCATCATCATCTTCATCTTCATCATCATCACCACCACCGTCATCATCATCATTATCATCATCATCATTATTAAAATTCTAGTTCTAGTATTCAATAAGTATAAGAGCTTCCAGTCAAATATTTTAGAACAGTTTTGGAAAGTTTTAGAATGTTTCTTGTATGCACCTAGTTGGTAAGGGGTTCATCCTGGAGATAATGACCCAAAACATGAGTACAATCTATGCCAGTATTACCTCAGGAAAAAGAAAAAGTTTGGAAGCTTGAAAACATGGACTGGCAGCATAGTCTCCAGATCTAAACCTCATCCAGCTGATTTGGGATGAAGTGAAAAGCAAAGCAACCTCACTCAACCTCAACCTCAAAAGTGCCACACATTTATATCTACTGTTATAACTTTGATTAGTCCAAAGTTTAGAATACATTTTGGTCTATATATTGATTCCATGATTTCTTATTTAACCTCTATGCTTTCATTTTAGAGTGCAATGAGACAATGAGAAAAATTGGAGGTGTTCTAAAACTTTTGACCAGCAGTGTACATACATGCCAAAATTACCTACATGTTTTCCTTTCCCTTTGATTTATATTTTTGAGTATGTGTTGTATGCATGGTATGATGTGTGCATGGCGAGTTTAAGTGGTGCACGTGCATAAGGATGTGACATACAGTATATAATCCCTCACTCTATTAGATGGGTTTATGAGAATCAGTTTGGTATTTCACACACCTGTCCTGAGGGCCGGTAGGTCAGAGGGATCAGGGGATGACATCTGCACAACCTTGACAGAATGCTGGTGTGTGTGTGTGTGTGTGTGTGTGTGTGTGTAGAGGAGAGAGTTTGACTTTTCTCATGTGAGGGAAAAAGCATGAGCAGTAAGGATGGATTAGAGTGATATAAATATGAAGGTGATGATTGACTAACAGACAGAAGAGGGTCAGCGAGAGAGAGAGAGGGAGAGAGATAGAGGCACTCAGAGCATTCAGACAAGCAGCTGCCACTTCCTACAGAAATACATGAAAGATGTTTTCACGAGATCTACAGGCACATGTAAACACAAACCACAAATCAGATGTGGCATAAATGTGATAATCTTGATGTTTAATTATAAAGAATACTTTGATGCTACATTATATAATTACATTTATAGTTATGTTTCACTTAAGTAGTGCAACTAAAAATGTGAAAGTTGTAAAAAAAGTTCATTGTTGTTCAAAATGTAATTTAAAAAGGTAAACTGTCATATTTTATGCACAAAGTTTGAGCGAATTACTATTCAAACAGTATCAACATTAAAACAAAAAAAGGTTTGAAACATTTCATGTGTAATAAAATATGCATCTTTAATGAATATAACATTTATGACATTTTACATTTGTCTATATGGAAATTATAATTAGTACAACTTGGTACAAATTTAATACTGTAGCACACATACATACACAAGTTTCAGAAACAAGGAGATCATATTCTAAATATATTATAAATAGTTATATTTATAATCATAGATTATCATGAATGCTGGACTATGGCCAGATGCTTTTAATGCTGAGTGCATTAAGCATTGGACTGTAGTGGTGGAAAATACTGGGATGCGTAGACTACTGACCAGACAGCTCAGAGTAAATCCTCCACAGATCAGTGAGTAATACACAAACTATAAATACTACCTACAAACAGACATGCAGACTAATAATACCCCACTATTCCTAACGCACAGACACACCACTCACACGTACAAAAGTGCATAGACATGCATTAGTAATGCACATACTTATGCACTCTCAACACTGAGGCAGGGTGTGCAAAAAAGGGATGGTTCATCCAATACTTAATCACCAGTGGAATCAACGTGAGTTTTGTGCATCAGAAACTTGAACTTTATCTGTAGATGTTGCTTACGTTCACTCATGCTTGATAGTTACAATACACTCTTAATATTCACAAGCAGCTAGTATGCAATCTACAGTATACACTACAAACATTTACTTTATGGTCGCACATGTACACACTAAATAATAATCAGTGCTACAGACACATATTGTACATAGAGCTCTTTCATCAAAAAGCTGTCATACATAGCTATGCAACTCCAACACTATTTCTTCAAACCAGCTTAAGAACTGAAATTGACCAGCCATGATAACAATATCATCAAAGAGTTACAAGAAATGCAAGTATACACAATTTTGTTTGCATCACACACATTCATTTTTGTTAAATTGGCACTTTAAATGTTAGCTTATTAAGGGTTATAAGAAGTGTAAGAAAATGTTGATTTTCAAAAACACAGTATCGATTTTCAATTAATAGTTTACGACCGCACCCAGGGATGAATTGGCGCCCTGTCCTTGGCTTGGCTAGGATTGTCTGTAATGCCCTGCCCTAGCATTTGCAAACATAGCTGACTATAAACATTTTCCACTGATGATGAAATTGTAAAAATAGGAAGAAATAAAATACATCTTCTTGCTTACAGTACTGCAATATATCACAATATCTTTAATGGTAACTCCTGTATCACAATACATATTGTATTACCAAGTTATTGCCAATACACAGCCCTGGTTGTAACTGTACAAGGTTTTTAATTATGATGTTTTTTCAGTAATGATCTTAATTTATTATTTATTACAGATATCCTGATTTTACATAACTGTAATTATATGCTACACAGAATTATATATATATATATATATATATATATATATATATATATATATATATATATATATATATATATATATATATATATATATATATAAACAGTATTGTGTCCATGTGCAAAACAGATGTTCTTCTACTTTATCAGTAGCAACAACCTTCAAAAAGGTTCTAGATGGGACTATAAACAATAAATCTTCCTAACAGTGAAAACCTTTTTGACAAAATGGTTCTTTGACTTCTCATGATACTATATAGAACCATTAGTCCTACTTTTGAAGAACCATCTTTTTAACAAGGGGCACATGATCATTCACTGTTT
>BRDA01003752.1:8185-51914 GCA_036984385.1 Crenuchus spilurus
TGTCTGTTAATCAATACATCTTCGTGACCTCGACTGAACGCGCTCAGTGGTGGCAGATGACAGCCAAAGCGAGCTTTAATTGCAGTTGTCAAGATGCAGGGACAGATAAAGAGGCGATTACGCTCTTATTCTGAGGCAGTATCACACACACACACTCAAAACAAAAGTGAGAGGTTATAGAAGCTGTCAGAGCAAAGATCTCGCTTCCAGGAGGAGGGCGTGATCATTGGGAAGTCATACTCTGCCCTGTCAGTCCACAAAAATAAACCATCTTTCTGTGGTGAGGCCAGTTTTTGGGATTTGGCAGAATCTAACTCTTTTAGACAGTCCGCACATCAAGAGACATCTTACATGAGAATCATTTTTAATCCACATTTGAATTAGTTGTGGTTGGGAAACAGTGTTTTCAAATTAAACCAATCATGTGTCATCTCTTCAGCTCCAGTGCTTCTACATAACTAATTGTCTGTTTGCCAGCGAGCTGCATGCATTTGGGTAACAGGCTGCCTGAGGTCTTGTCATGTGCCGCAAAGTGATCATCCTCACTAAAGTGAAGAGCAGAAGGAGTGAAAAAACTATGGCCACTACAGTCATTCCCTGGAGTCTGAGGGTATCAAACTACAGTCATTCCCTGCTACTCTGATGTAATCTGACATGGCTTGAGTTTTTTCACAAATGACACCCATCTAAAATAATTTATTACCCAAAGTGTTACACAGGTTTTTGTTCAGCACAAACTCAGCAACAACAGTGTCAAAACAGTAAGAGTGCCATAAATCTATATTTTGATTAAATCTGCTCTAAACTTAGACTGTTCAAATACCTATTTTCAGATGTGCGGATATATTGTGAATAAACACTCTAAACATTTTTAGCCAATACTTTTGAGCTCAGAACTGAAGAATCAGAGGTGTTTATAAATGTGAGGTGACACTCCGTTTTCACTCAGCCACTAACCCTACATTGAATATTTATGAAATAGGTGTGAACCACTCAGGAGAGGTCTATTGTTCAGGTTCACTTCAGATGAGAGACTTTTGTTTGTCAACATTCCACAAATTCTTGGCTGCTGGAACCCACCAATGGAATGTGGGGAATTACCATGTCATTATCATATGAATGACAGATTGCATCATTTTGTCGGAAAAATATGCGCAGCTGTCTGAGTCTGTTTAAGCTTCTCTCACAAGAATCTAAACATCAAGCTATATATATTTGAAAGGTTTCTGGGTTATGTTTCATTTTGCTTCTAGGATGAAATTTCACAGTTATATAAGTGTTAATGCAGAATTTTGTTAATATGCTGTCGGCAGGAGATCCAACTCCAAAGGGCTAAAAGGGAGTTAAAATAACTTTTTGAGTGTCTGGAATCACTAACAACCGACAAACTGTGAAATAAAACAAACCAGTCAGTGTTTTGTGAGCAGTCTAGGTGTGAAAACCTGATATTCAGTCACTTATTGAGAATTGGGCTCCCTCAATTAAAATATCCCCGCCCACATTTGAGTAGCTCCATCTACAGCCTGAGAAGTTAGCTATGTCATTTTGCAGTTTTCTAACTGGGTCAGTACAACTGAAGACAGTAAATCTAACTTTTCCTTAAAAAAATGATTAAAATCAACTGTCTTAGATTTTTCTAATCAGTGAATATTTAAAAGGACTTTTGCAAAACTGCACCATTTTTGTCTCTGTGATTGCTAAGCCATTTCTTCTTAAGACACTGCAAGATTTTGGGTCTGATCTTATGGAAGATTTTACAAATTTGATTTTGTTTTGCCTTTTGGGTGTATTTTCTATTTTTCTTTGATTATTCCATTGTTTTTTTTATGACTCTATTTCTTCTCATTTTTCCATGAAAATTCAGGATTTGCACCCCACTTGCATTTTTTCATTTCTGACGGTCAAGTCCACTAACCCATGGCCTCCTGTTCTGATTTCTAACCTTAAGAGGTGTGCTTTAGTGTTTTGAAGTAAGTCAGGAAGATAAGCTAATACTAGCATTACAGCCAGGTTTCTACTGCTGTTCTCCGTAGAACTGATTTATATAGCACGTTGTACAACTGATGTTACCATAAGCAACTTTACATAACTCCATTAATAACAAAAAGACACAAAACCCCTAGTGATCATGCCAACAATAACAGGGGCAAGAGCTAGAGGAAGAAACCTTCAAAGGAACCAGACTCACATGTGGGGACCCCTCCTCCTCTGGTCAAGTTATAAGTTATTGATAGACAGTCATTGTACCAACCTTAAGGCTGTGTTCAGGTGTACTGATATAGTGATAATAGTGATGGTAAGAATGATACAAGTAATGATAATGGTTAATAATAATAATAATAAAGTAGTAGCAGCACTTAGAGTCCATATAAACTTTAGTGCGGTCAGTAATGGAGGGCAGACAGCTAATCTGGCGGTCACAGTAGTTGATAGTGAAAAGCTGCTCTTAGAATGGCAGGAATCTCATTATTCACTGATCTCAGCAGTCAGGAGTCTCAGAATTGATGAACATTTATTCTTGTTAGACTGATGGTTTAGGGTGTATTACTGAGTGGAACATTTCAAAACAACATAGTTAGCACTACTTTTAACATTTAATACTTAATATACCTTTTTCAAATTTGTTAAGAGGGTAGATGCTACAGTCTTAAACCTCTGCGGTTGGTTCTCCCGCTGTTGGCATATTAATGAAATTCTGCAAATACACTTATATATCAGTGAGATTTATGTGTGAGAGGAGCTTAAATAAGCAGAGACATATTTGTGAGAACGAGTCAGGCAGCTCTTACTGTTTTGACTCTGTTGTTGCTGAGTTTGTGGTGAACAAAAGCCTGTGTAACACTTTGGAAAAAAAATTTTTTAAATGTGTGTAATTTGTAAAAAAAAAAAAAAAAAAGTAATGTCAGACTGCATCAGAGTTTCAGAAATACCTCCAGAGGTTTAAAAAAGATGGTACTTCAAGGATTCTTTAGTAAAGAAAATGGTTCTAGATAGAACCATGAACACTCAAAGAACCAGAAAGGTTCTTTCCATGGTGAAAGGGTTCTTTGGCATGATGAGGAATGTGCTGTAGATGGTTCTGTACAGAATGCTTTTGAAAATGGTTCTACAGTATACAGCACAAAATAGGGTTTGTCTATTATTAGAAGCTTGACATCGTAACTACAGCAGATAGTTACAAGGTTCTGTATAGAACCATTTGCATTTATATTTATATTATCATTTACACATTCATCATCACTCTGAAGAACACTTTCACCATGGAGTGTTCATGGTTTTATCTAGAACCTTTTTCTTTTCTAAAATCCCCTGAAAACATTTTTAAGAGTGCAGTTTATATACACTGATATACTCTTTTATAAAGTGAGGTAAAGGTGATTTTCCATTACATATTTTTGTGAATGCCTTTCAACATTGTACACAACATATGAATCCTAGAGTTCAGTGTAAATCTTATGCTAATCATAAAGTGCCTGTATTTTCACAATGAACTATTGAACGTGTTCCAGTTTGATTTCCGTTCCATTACGTATAGTTATCCCCCCCCCCTTTTCTCCAAGAACACAATATGTTTGTACAGGCTCTTGTAACTCAGCCTACACACAACCCACTGGCAATGACTCATTTGAAAAGCGCTTTGCTGCTGTTCTACATTGACGGTGACTTATGACAGCAATTCAGAATGACAGTTAGCAGGGCAGTGAGTTACAGGGGGGTTGATGTCCAATTAGCAGTGTCTGCTCAGCTTTAATGAGTGGTGGTAAATTTCAGCTCCATCTCTCTGGCACATTTTAATTAGCTGTAATTACACGTGGCCTGACCTTTTTTGCAGAGTTCCCTGTCCGGGTGATTTACAGGGTCACGGGTCTCCTGATTTACTCCCGGGAGATGCTGCTGGCGAGAGGGGGCAGGTGGAATGAGGCCCCGGCTGGTTCATTCACACGGATGGCAGTGGCACAGGTGGCTGCTTCACTGTAGCTCACTGGATGTCAACAGACTACTATTATAGTGTTTTTTTAAGAACATAAGAGTGATTAAACCATGTGGATATTTGATTTTTGACTGAAGCATTGCTTTAACGCTCATATGCATCGATCTGGACGTACAAAGCAAATCAGAGCACTCTCACAGTCTGAAACTACTCCACTTTCCACCCAGTTGCAATTCCTTTGCAGGTCATGAGTAGAAAGTGAAGGATTAGCTTTCATTGCAAAGTTGATAGAGCGCCGGTGGATTCTCATGTAAAAGCAGCTTAAAGTCAGACTCGTCTCGTTCTCTCTGGGTTCGGCTGGCATGGAGGAGATGAACCCCCTGCTCAGGAGCTGCATGATTAGGTCTCATAGGCTTGACTGAGACAAATGACTACAGCGCAAAGAACAGTGTGAAATGTAGAGAGAGAGTGGGAGAGCGAGAGAGCTTTCAGACATAAGTGTGAGGGTTTGTACTGCACTGTGTGTGTGTGCTGCTGTCTCTCTGGAGAGGGAAATGAGGCTGTGACCCTGAACACATAGCCTGTGATTCTCTCGTTAGCCTGGAGATGCTGGGACACTAATCAGTAGCAGCAGTTCATCCACACACCATCACACACACACCTGCACTAAGGAAGACACTAGACTAATGTGGAAGACCCACTCACACACCTGGAAGCACTATCATGCTCATCTTCAGACTCGCTTGGACACACCTGCACACATACTCACCTGGTCACACCCTCAAACTCAACAGCATACTCACCTGGGCACACTCACATACATACACAGACTTACCTGAATATGCACGGACACTCACCTGGATATATATTGACATTCACATGTATACACACACACTCACCTGAGCACATTCACATGCTCACCTGGATGCATCCTCACCCTCACCTGGATGCTTTTCTGATTCACCTGGAAAATCTTCACACACACCTGGACAAAACTTCATGCTCACCTGAACACACTCGCATGCACACCTGGATATACCCTCACACTCACCTGGATTACACATTCTCACCTGGATACACACTGACACTCACCTGGACACATCAAACACTAATCACCTGGATACTCTTCTGACTCACCTGAAAACGTCCTCACACACACACACCTGGACAGAACTTGCTCACCTGGATACATACTGACCTGCATACACTGAAATACACACACCTGCATACACTGAAAATTAAAATCACTTGCTCACCTAGATGCACCCTCAGATTTACTTGAATACGCACTGACACTCACTTTGATGTCATTTCTTACTTACCTGGACACATCCTCACACTCACCTGATCTCAAAAAATCCCATCTGGACGTCAGTCTCACCAATAGAGACTTGCATGGAATGCAGATGGAACTCTTCCTACCTCACAAAAAGAAAATAATTACATCCCTTTATACAAATAACAACAACAACAACAACAACAACAACAACAACAATAATAATAATAATAATAATAATAATTATTATTATTATTATTATTATTATTATTATTATTATTATCATTATTATTATTATTATTATTATTGTTGTTGTTGTTGTTGTTGTTGTTGTTGTTATTATTATTAGACTTGCCCTCACTGATGACTGTATAGATTTTTAGGTCAGTATTTTAGGTCAATGCATAAGTAATACATTACAGACTGAAGCCCATCTGTTGCTGTACAATTTATCAAGCCCCTCCCCCCATCCCCATTCATTGCTGGTCCATTTCTGACCACAGGACTATTGCAGACCTGGGTCATTTTCAGCACAGCAATCTGGAAAAACACTATCCATATGGGCACCAGGAGACGAATCAGCTTGGCAGCACTTAATAATAATAATTATAGTGTCACTGCTAGACTGAGAGTGGATGACTGCCTAAAAATATCCAGACAAAACTGGCCACAAAAGTGACCATCAATGAAGGGCTCTAGATGAGCTTCAGTCTCAAAATGAGCTCCAAATGGAGGGGTTTCTGACAAAGTGGCCAGTAATAACACCTTGTTTTCTTGCCTAACCATGCAAGCATATAGATGTTCTCATTCAACGCCCACACATCTTTTGTACCTTCATGCTTTAAGTGAAACTGTAACTACAATTGATGCTCACCAGTGCTCTTGTATCTAATGGTCTTCTTCTCCGAATATTCTGGAGGTGCTTAGAAGTCTCTCCTGCCCTGGTGTGATCTCTCCGAGCCTGATATAGATATCATTTCATTCCAGGAATGTGCTTGTGTCAAATATTCTACCTTAGGGTATTCTTTCCCCACAGAAGGAGAAATTGAAATTCAATAGATTTCCCACCTCCAAAAAGGTTGAACAGAGCATGTGAAAGAGAAAACGCCCAGAGGGAGAGCTGTCACAGCAAGAAAAATTGTGCCAGACATTTAGTTATTCATCCCTATCTATTTTCACCCACAAAATTAGAGCCATTTGCCAGGCGCTGCCCGTCTCGTGTTCCTGCAAGGGACATTTTATCAACCCTTAGCCGTTCCTGTTCAAATCTGTACGCAATGCTGGCTGTATGAATAATGTAGTTTTAAAAATACCCTCTCGGTGTAATCTATTACATGTTTGTCATTTTCGACAAATAGCATTTCAGTCTAGGTGTTAGATTGCCGTAATCTTTCCGAGAGTGCCACAACGTTTCATTATGTATCAAACCTGCTTAAATGAAGATCATATGACATGATGGCTACTGACACAAAACACCAAGTCCAGTGCACACATGCATTTGATATCTACAGCTCCCCTGTCAGTATTTGTTCACAGTATAAAGATGCTGGAGGAGCACCTCATTTATTCCAGTGGTCCAGTGTTGCACATTGGACAGTGTCATTTGTCACTTTAAACGTCTTCTGGATAACATAATACTGTGTATACAGTATTTTCCTCCAGAGGCTCTTCATTGTTGCAGAGTTGTAATTTGCAGGGTTAGTACTTTACATTACATTGTCAATGCTAACATGTTAATGCTCACAAAATGCTTCAGTTTCCTTTTGTAACTCCTTTGGGCAGGGTTGCAGGTTTACCGCCAAATTGGGCCATTTTGAAAATGAAGTCACGAATAATAGATCTCCTGTACCTGGCAAAAATCACTCCTAGTAACAATGAAAATAAATAAACTGATATGAGCATATACCATTAAATACCTGAATAGCTGAGGCTGCTACTAGGCATGCACAGTAAATCTGCCAGTGTTAAATCAACACTATTAGAGTTAAATTAACACTGAGAGTGTTACATTTTGACACCCTCAGTGTTAATTTAACTCTAATAGTGTTTATTTAACACTGGCAGATTTACTGTGTGGGCTCTTCTTTCCTGATTCGCAGCTGTGGCTGGCTTGTTCCTTTTTAAGGTTCACCTCCTCTGTATGGCTTTATGTAAGATATGCTCCTATTTCCTGGTTTGTTAATGCCAGTCATCAGCTGTTATTGCTTGCAGCTGTGACTGGCTTACTTAATGGCTCTGCATTATGTGCTTTTGAAACACTGTTTTTGTCCTTGCCATTCAGATTCTGCCAGTAATCATCGCTATTTTAACTTTTACTATTTAAACAATCTCTAGCTTCCAATCTCTGGCCTTTCATATGTTATGATGATCAGAGACTTTCATCAACCCTTTCTCTCTACTTGACCACAAGGAGTCTTGCTTTGCCTCCTGGCAAGGTTGATGGATGGTTGTTTATAGATGGATCAGTACATTAAGTGATTCTAATTCAAAAATCATCAAAACTAAGTGGATATACATACACAAAAAATAAAAACTGATTCCTCTAACCAGTTTGACATATGTTCCTTCATTCCATCATGACAAAATGGATGTGTTTCATTTCTCCGCAAATGCTATTATGACTAATATTAATGCTAATTAACTCTAATTAAATTAACATCACAAATATTATTCACAAAGAGGGTTGGTGCAGATCAGTATGGTATTAATCTATTATGCATTGTTCTTATTTGAATCATTAAAGCAAGTCTGTCTGGACTCTCATTGTGATTTCATTGTGCATCGCTGAAGATGAAGGTCATTTTCTTTTTAAAAAGCATATGTGTTTGGAAGCTGTGTTGAGTACACTACAAAAACAAAGTGATTAAAACTGGTTTAATTAGCTTGAAGTGATGGAGAGGGACCAACTTTTTCATATAATGCACTCAAGCACTGACAAAGCAAAGTAAAGTTCTTCTATGCTTTTATCATGTTTATGTGTGTAAAGCTCTAGCTTGCCTTATGAGCATAGGGCCTTTTCTTTTTAGCACAACACTGTCTCTACTGCTGAATAATGCAACGCTCCAAATTCCTCATAGGGGATCCTCCTAAAACGTATCACACTGAGTTTCATCAGACCGTGTTGGCAGGTGGTTAGTGTCCCAGGGCGAACCCTGGGGGTAGGGGCTCCCCCAAAACGGAGGCGCTCCCTGTGCGCTGAAACACCTTTATCAGCTAAACGGATGGTAATCCAACACTTCAAAGCAATGTGTGGGACACAGCTTAGTCGCTACTTTGAAGGAACAGTGCATACAGAATCTATAATTTAATAAGCACTTCCTTATTGTAGAGACAGCTTGGAGGAATTCTCTAGGCCATCTTTCGTAAGGTCCGCTTAGCAATCTGAAAATAATTCATTTTTGGAGTTTTCCTAATTGAGAATGGAGCATTTATTGAAATATGTTCATCTTTTTGTCATTTTCACATCAAGATTATGATATTGTGGTATTCCCAGGGCATGCTCCACTCATACATGTCTTCAGAACTAGTACATTAGCATAAGTTCTGTTTCACATTTGCTGCCCACTAGCTCCTCCCACATTGACCATGTAAGCTCCACTGATCATATAGGTACACTTTGTGGTTCTAATATGACAGATTATTATGATCTACTGGGGACAAATCAGGACTGCATGCAGGCTACTCCAGTACATGTACCCTCTTCTACTGCAGTCATGTCTTTGTAATGTGTGCAGCATGTGGTTTAGCCTTGTCTTATTGAAAAATGCATGTGTATTAACAAATGAAATGAAGTAGATTAAACAAAACATAACATATATTGGATTTAAACTGTCTATAATGAATTAAAAGTCAAAAGTAACTGTAAGAAAATATTTTTCTTCCATACTGTCCCAATCTTTGACATGGGGTTGCATTTAACTCCATCAACAGTATGGGGACACAGAGCCTTTCAAATAGTATAACATAAGTACAAATGTGTTGTGCATATAGTGTAGTGGGTAACACTAGCTCGTCTCTTATGTGACAGGGGTTCAGTCTCTAGACTTTTAGAATCCATTAGATTTCCATTGATGTCTTTTAGAGTCCATAGATTTAGAGTCCATGGGCAAGACCCCTAACATTACCTTGCCTAAAAAATGTAACATGGGTTAAATTGTACCATACCAAGGTTTAGGCTCATAGAGTAGTCTTTGGTTAAAAGTAGTGCAGAGCACCAGGGCACATACACTATGTCATTAAATATGAATTCTCCAGTATCCAAAAATACCTACACAAGCTAGTTTTTGGAGTACACGTTTGAGAGAACTTTTGCAGCTACCGATTTTCTTGCCAAGCGGAAAATGCAGCGGTATAAGCCCCTGGCTATATTTTGGGGATAATGAAGTGCCAGTAAGCCAGATTAAAAACTTCTGCATAATTTTTTTTTTTGGAGTGCCTGACTCTGTAATAAAACGGTGATGAATTTGTTACCTCTGTGATGTCCCCAACACTCACCTAGAGTTTTACACCTTTGAGTTCCCAACTCACAGAGCATGCTTTACAGCAGTCAATGGGGAGTTAAATGGTGTATGTCCAGCATAGCGTGTGTTCCTTCAAAGTTACATATTGACTCACCTTTCATGGCAGGCAATTACACTGCTTTATGCCTTTTTTCCACACAAGGTCGTAATTCTGGCACTAGGTCCTGTTCATACGCCAAGTCAGCACATCACACACAGAACCAGGCTGACCTTGCGCAGAACAGAACTTGACTCATCTCCAAAACAGATAAAAGCAAGAAATGTGCTTTTTTGTAATTGACCATGCACCATGAAAAAGTACTCACTAAAGTTTTCATATTGGTCTGGGGCGGCGTTTGATGGCCGACAGAGCACAGATTTCCTTTGACATCGCTGACTACTGAGGACATCCATTTCTTTCTCTTGAAACCTTTTCCAATGCTGCGTCGTGCTTTGGATGGTCTTTTTAAAGGTAGAAATTCACCAGTTTCAAAGGCTTAGTAGGCTTATGAAGACTACTGTACAATTTGTCATCTTTTCCTCTCTATCTTCATCGACTTTCTATTCATTTGGCTTGAAAGGCACTCCTATATCATTAAGCCTGTGCCTTTGTAAATGGAAAGCGTTCTGTGTGTAAATGGTTGGTGATGTTTCTTTCCATGAAATTTCACATTTGTTCCTTTGTTGAGATGTTTGTAAAAGGAAAAATTCACCACAAATTCATATTTGCACAATATTACAGTCAGTGGCGGCTGCTGGTCTCTCAAAGAGGGGGAGCTCATTGTTGTCTTGCATCATAAAATTAGTCAGTTTATTTATACGTAACTTCTGCTCTCCATTCATTTTCAAGAAAATGGTTTGTGACCCTATTGTGCCAAGTAGGCATCTTTTCCAGTGACTTGACCTGTGTCCTCTCAATGGCTAGTGGAGCTAGGCTGCTTAGACGGCCTTGGTCCATTGCATTGGAATAAGACTTAAACCTTTTTAAACAGGAGAAGCTCCTTTCTACACCCCCAGATGTAGCTCCAATTGTTGCCAGTGATGATAACAGTTTGTACAGCTGAGGCATTACACTTTCCAACTCCATGTCTTTTAGAAAAACAAAGAAATCACGCAGCTTTCCCGTTACCCTGTAAGCCCTGATTTCAATACATGACTTAAAGGCCAACAGTACATTAACTTTGTCACAGCACTTCCAGTCTAGCTAACTTTGTCAAGACCTGTTACTTTTCCCTACTTTTTTCACCAAATCAGTCTTAGGTGTTGACCTGCCCTGCGGTTTAATTCTAAATTTGTCCTCATAAGGAAGACTATCAAGTGGCTTTACCAAAATCATGTTGACAATATTAGCATTATATGCCATTGTGTGCATCTTGTTAGCTGGCAAGTTCCCTCCGACCTAGCTGACAGTAAGAATAACACGTATGAATGACACGAAATAACAAAATAATATTAAACTCAAACAAAGAAATGTTGAAATTATGTTAAACTGAAACAAGGAAAGGCTATGAGTGTGTTTTACTTACTGTGTAAGAAATGAACAATGGAAATGGTGAAGTAATCTCGCCAACTAAATACCAAGAAATGGGCTGCAGTTTGTCTTTCGACTTCACTTGCAAAATCCACGATAGGCCTGAACTCTCAATGATTAACTGACTGTGTATAGCTCAAAATAGCTGTCAATCCAAACAGGATTCAGCCTTTTGACTGATCCTCCAATCATCACGCATCCAGGCCAGCCAAGGACAGCCCACAGCTCCATTCACCCGCAGAGATGTTGAGCGTCCAGGGCGGGACAAAATCATGGCATTTATTCAATGAAGGTAGAGATTCGAGGCAATGAAAACAACTGTTCCATGCAGCCCCATTGAAGTCAATGGACGGTCAGCTTCCACAGGCAAATGCATTGACCACAGAGCATATAAGAAAACAATTTCTTGAAATCTATGATATTGATGCTATGGGAATGTTTGAGTAATTAACAAAATCAAGTCAGTTGATTTGAGAAGTAGCTGATTCTGAACGTTTTCTAGATGAATGTATTCTAATGCATTTGTAGTCAATTAAATATTAACACAACTGTACATATTTCACCATTTAATTTCTGACTTACTTTTTTAATATTCTTATCCAGAGGGACACACAACAGTGTTTTGTTTCCATTAAGAGAATTATCTCAGCTATTACAGACAGGTAAGAGTCCAAACTACTCAAACTACTATAATGGCAGATACTGTTAGAACAAAACCATCACTAATACATAGAAAGAAGGAAAGATACACAATTATACACAATATAAGAGCTTTACAATGTATTACAATAAGTGTTTTAAACTAGTGCTCAACAAAGAGATGCTCCAGTCTGTGTTTGAAGACTGTGAGGGACTCTGCTGTTAGAACAACCAGTGGGAGTTTGTTCCACCACCTCAGTGTCAGGACAGAGAAGAGTCTTGATGCAAGTCTTCTACATGTCATGGAGGATAGCAGGTTACCAAGGCGTACTAGAGTTCTACATGTGCTACTGTAGTCTAACACAGGAGCTGAGTGGAATTGAAATCAAAATACATGAGCATAGAGTCCTTCAACCCCCTCAAACTGCATCCAGTGATGAACCAAGAGTACAGCAGAGCTTAAAGGTCTCAGTGGCAGTGGTTGTAAACAGTAATATACAACATTTACATTCAAAAGTCTGATAGAAATGATCTGACTAATAGATGAACCGCAAATACATGCAGCCAGCATCAGCACCATTCTGCTTCAAATTAAAAGGACTTTTCTGACCACATGAGCGCAGCAAATTAAAGCCAGTTTGAACCAGTTAGCCAGATGCCATTTCCCAGGAAGCTTTCGTTAGGTGCTTTTGAGAGGATGTTTTTCCTTTAAGCACACCAGGCTGTGTAAAAGTCACTCAGGAGATGTAATTTTGATTGGTGTCCAACCTGGGAGTTCTCCTCCAGTGGGCTCAGGAGGATTCAGCAGTGTCCTTTCCCTTATCACTGCACATGCAGGCGGCTGCAGCATTGATTTGAATGGCAGCTGTAAGGTTTATCCCCAGCTTTCATCTCTGCTGGCCCGTCTGTGCTCAGAAAGCACCGGAGTTGTTACGATTTAGCCAACTCATCTCATCACAGGAGTGCAGAATGCCTCAGCATTAGCAACAAGGATTAAAATAGATGAGTTTTTTTTGTCATTCTTACTCGGATGTACATTTTTAATGAAAAAGGCTCCATTTGCATGTTTATTTAAACACAGTAATTCGTTTAAATGTGATAGTCTGAGATCTGCTGTGCAGAACCGTGATGTGGGGAATGAAAACAAATACCAACAATGCTACTTTCAAACAAAAACATGTTCATGGTCTTGTGATCCAAATATATATTCCACAAATGCTGGTCCAGGAGCTCCCCCACTGCTCACACACCTGATCCAACTAATCAGCTTATTAACAAATCCTTCCTGAGTTGAATTATGTGTGTTAGAGCAGGAAAACACAAAAAAACAACATATGCAAATGAGCACATGCACACTACCACAGCCTTTGGGGTTCCTCAGCTTGCAATTGAGGAACCCTTTAGGGACCCTCCAGGAAACTTTTTACAGGTTCTCTGAAGATAATTCTGTCCTTGAGGCATCCAGAACTGAATGGTGGAAGCCAGTAGTTTGCGGCTCCTGCAGGAGCTTCGAGACATATGCTCCTATAACCTCCTTTTACATGGGAAGGTTTCTTGAGGCACCCAAATTGTCATTTTAAGCCCCCATTTGATATTTTGAGGCAGATACAGTCAATCAGCCAAGATATGTTGGCTTCTTTAGTTTTGAACTGGATATACAATATTATATTATAATATTCATTTTGTTTACAATGGTATTATGATTAATATTGCTATTTTATAATTGCATTGTTAATGATATTATTCTAATAATAATATATTTTATTATTTTAAAGAATGAACAAAAATTTAAAAAATAAAAAATTGCACTCTGTGACTTTTGAATTGACACCCATCTACCAGCAATTTGATGGAAAAACTGCAAATCTGGCAACCCTGGCTTCAAGCCAAGGCTGTCAATCACTCCATTTCCAGTGTAACCACACCTTCTTTGGATATATTCAAGCTACTATATAATCAGGGGTATTGAAATTGGACTGTTTTGTCATTGACAAACATGAGAATGGGCGGAGCTACACATCATACAGCAGTCAGCTTCATGTTTTAAAGACAATTCTCTGTCTATAGCTTCATGCTGTCACCACTACTGATTACATGATGAAAGATATTCATTATAGTAAGCACTTCTTCACTTCCTTTAGTCTTTACATTGCACACTAAGCCTGCATTAAAGGGACTATTAAAAATCATATTTATCATATTCTTCCACTCCAGATGTATCTGATCATTTGAGGCATGTTTGCAGTCCAAATTTTATTTCTTTAATTGATGCCAGTGGAAGGACGACTCTGGCGAGACCACTGTGGCCCAGTTAACCTCTATAATGAACAGCAAGTGTGCTGGGATCACCACTGAGACGCATGGTTAGTTGGTCATAATATTCTGGTGTGACTGTGCCCAAGTGTCATTGTTTATAAAACAGCAGGAAATAGCAAGAAATATCCAGAAGGAAGAGAAAGCGATCATTGTCAGATGGGAAGCGTAGTTTTCAGAGCCACTACTGTACTGGAAGTTTGATGAATTGCTTCTGCCACTGGTGCTGAGACATAAACAATAAAAAGCTCAGGGGGCATTCTCCCTGCAGTGCAGAGACAGACAACTTTGCTAGATATCAGGCACAAAAAAACATTCTAACACTATAGATCATATCTAAAAAAATAATAATAATAATTGCCAACAGGCAA
Organism: Crenuchus spilurus; assembly: GCA_036984385.1. NCBI lineage: Eukaryota > Metazoa > Chordata > Actinopteri > Characiformes > Crenuchidae > Crenuchus > Crenuchus spilurus. Next base: position 22,746 of record BRDA01003752.1, read on the forward strand.
CAGCAAGCTTGGACCAGCCTGCCCGACCTCGAACGCTGGCGGCTTCCCTGATGACAGCAGCGTAGGAGATGGCGACCGCAGTGCATTCAGTCGACGAGTAGTTTTAGATGTGTGCTCTGTACTGTGTGGAACAGTGGTGTCCGGTTAACAAGCATACCCACAAATCCCTGTTTCCAGTCAAGAGGGATTAAATGGAGCCGGGTTTGCTTTGCTCTTCACAGCCGTCTCCTCTGAGCTCCGTGGAGAACACAGCGAAGCGAACAGGAGAACAGGCCGCAAACCGCAGAGCACTGGGACCTGTTAGTGAGCCTGTGTGATATGCCTGTCCTGTTAATGTGCCGTTTGCATTGGATTCTGCACACACTGCTGCTCACCTCACAGAGTCTGTAGGACTGTGCATTTTTTAAAAATAATTTTATTTCTAAGTTTTTGCCAGTTTTGATCCCCTTCCCAATGTAGTAATAGCCAATTAGCCAATCCCCTCCGTTAGGCCACTCCCCATCACTTTGCACTGTCCCTGACTTTAGGAGGGTGAAGGCAAGCACAATCTTCCTCTGTTGCGTGTGATGCAGCCGCCACCTCTTTTTGACCTACTGCTCTGATACACAATCACTGGGGAGCCAACGTGCTCGGAGGAAAGCGCAGGGTTCCCAGCTCTGAATGGACCAAACAGTAGACGCCTGAGCCAGCAGACCTTGCAATGTGTGAGTGATAGAGCGAGAGAGCACCATCTACCTGGCCAGAGAAAGCACAGCCAATTTTTGCTCTCTTGGGCCCCGGCTGTTGATGGCAAACAGCATGACCGGCATTCAAACTCAATTCAAAGATTCGCAATCCTCTGGTCATAGTGTCAGCGTCTTAGCCTGCTGAGCCTCTCTGGGCCCAGACTGTGGATTTTTGTATATGAATAACTCTTAGACTGAATGTAGAATATTATGACCAACCCACTAAGCTTGGGTTTGCTGCTTGTATAAATAAGTGAGCACACTAATCAGCTGTAACAGAGTGTAAATGGATGTGAAGCATGGTGGAGGTAGCATCTCAGAAAGCATTAACTCTGTAGGATGTTCTAGGACCTACATTTAAGTACCAGTAAGTATTTTTTACTGATTCATACATTGTAAGTTCTGGGAGTTCAAGCTGTAATATAAAGCTGCCACTTCCTCCAGTAAGGCTGACCTTTTTTCACCCTGATGGATGTATGTTATGTAATGGCTGGTATCATAAAATGATTTATGCATTCACACAGTCTGTCAAGTCCCCTTTTCCACTTCAAAGGCTTGTCTAATGAATAAAGTTTTGCGCCTTGGGCCCCTTATGACGATTCTCCGATAAAAGAATCACAGCCTAATACGTGTTTTTCTTTAAAGCGGAATCTATTAGAGCATTTCTGTGTTCATTAGCACATTTGAGATGTGATACTGACTGGGTTTAAAGTCATGCATGTATTATAGAGGGTGTTTTGTGTGTGTTTTGTGTGCTCTCAGTAGACGGATGCTGCTTGTTTGCTCGTGCACTTCATGCTTCACTTGAGTTCAATCGATCCGCCCCCTCTGAAAGCACGGCTTGTGGATGCATGTTTGGGTTTCTGGTTGTTTTTAAAGGCTCTGTTTCCTCCTCTTCCTCTCCAAACATGTCTCTCCCGCCGGCGCCAATTTGTCTGTCATCTCAGCAGACGAAAGCTCACTTGTCACATTTCACAAGTAGCCGTAGGCGCGATGTTTAGCTCGGTGCTTTGTGATTAGAATAACTAATTGTGCTCGTCTACCACATCATCTCCACGCCAGACTGCACCAACGCTACTGACACTCTGTCACTTCGCAAGAGCTGGACAGGAGCTATTTTCATCCTCCAGTTAAAAAAATATGTTTACCAAAGCTTTCACGTTTGTCATTGTTTATTTTCTCTCATCTCTTGTTCAAGAGGTTTAGGTAATGGCACAGCTAGAGGGTACATCTCTGAATGATCATAAGTAACCACAGCCCTTGGGGGAGTGGCCATAGTGACCAGGTGTAATGTAAACACAAGCCCAAAAGGGGGAGTCTTCACGTCTGCTCGCAACCAGCTCAGGTACTCTAGTCAGTCCCATCTTGTCCCTCATCTTTGTCAAACTGAGACACCTCCTGGAGAACTTTTTCTCAACCACCTCCAGGTGTGTCGTGTTATAGGTGATCAGCCGAGGTGAGGGGCTTGTCCATTGTTTCTGAATCTTCATCACCAAACCTCAGCAGAACATCAGGAAGATCTGAACATCTAAGAAAATGCTGAAACTGCTGAAAGATAAAGAACTGTCCAACCCATTATTAAAAAGTGGAAGGACAGTTGGGGATAACATCATCTTCAAGAAGGAATGCGGTTAGAGAAATATCTTGAATGATCGTGATCGGCGATTACCTAAATGTTTGGTGAAATCAAATCATAATAAAACAGCAGTATAACTCAGGGATATGTTTAATAGTGAAAGTAAGAGTATTTCCACATGCATACTGTTAAGGGAACACAAGGGATTAGGACTAAACAGCTGTGTAGCCTTAAGATAACCACTTATCAGTGAGGCTAATTGGCAAAAATGGCTTCAATTTGCTAGGGAGCATTGGACTCTGGAGCAATGAAAGAATGTCATATGGTCTGATGAGTCCAGATTAACCCTCTTCCAGAATGCATCAAGGTAAGAAGAGAGGTGGCTGAAGTGATGCACCCATCATGCCTACTGCCTACTGTATAAGCCTGTACAAAATCCCATGATCTGGGATTGCTGCAGTAGGCCAGGTCCATGTTCAGCAGTGTTAAGTGCCTAAAGAATGAGGTCAGCTGACTATCAGAATATACAGAAGGACCAAACACATGGATGTATAACCCAACAGGGAACCAATGACAGGACAAGGGCAGGGTCACTGAGACAGGAGACAACACTACCGCAACAGAAAACAAGGCTACAATAAGAATACATCTATTAATTGTAATTAACACTGTACTAAACATTATTTAATGGTTTATTCATGTATATTAAAGAAGCCGGTAAACACTACAGTAAGACTACATCTATTAATGCTAACTACGACAGTCATAAACATTATGAAATGGTTTATTAATACATATTAAAGCATTGCTGACTAAAAGAGTGGATGTTGTATCACATAGTGATGATCCCTAGTAAGCAAAACAATGACCTGACTTTGTTACTACAGTGTTCCTGTCTAACAGTGAAGTTTGATGGCCTTGACTGTCCGTCAATATACTTCCCTATTACATACGGCATGGTGGAGTTGGTGACTCAACATGCAACATGTATAGATTTTCCACATTAACATAAAAGAACATTCTCTTCTATTCAAACCCTGAAGGTCAGTGTACTCCTGAGATATGATTGGATTATTTTTAATGGAGAGCTGAAGTCAATCACAGCAATGTCAGAGAGGATGTTTGGGGTTGGCCCTGTCATATATCACATAACAACAAATGCTTTTTTCCAATGACAGATTGTGTTTTACCATTAAATTAAAACCCTCCTAACCGATTGTTTTTATTTGTGAGGACATTATAATGCAGGCTGAAGCTAAATGCTTTTGAAGCTAAATTAAATTTCATTTTCATAGTTTCTAAGTCACCTCTAATGCTTAACTTTCTACTTAGTCTTTGTCTGCACTCTCTCCTGTCCAGTCAAATTGGTTTTACATATTGGTGCAATTAGAGGGCAGCACTGCATTAATTACACTTCATTACAAAGCTTTTTTTTAGTTTATGTTCCAGGTTAGCTTTGATAATTTACATAGCACTTAAAAAGACCTATTTCCTACATTTTTGTATTTTATTTGTGCCATTTGTGATATTTTATTCATTCATTTTATAAGTTTTCTAAATTCTTGTCATCCTTTATAATTCAAAAGGTTGTTTTTGTTATTATGTCTGTAATATATGCTAAAGCAGGGACACACAATATAAGATAATACATTATTAACTAATACATGTAAAAAAATAATTATCATTATATCAAAATTATTTACAATTCCAACTGTTTTGTGTCCTATTTTCAGCTTGTGTAGTCATTTTTCCTTATTCTTAGACCCCACAGGGCCCTCTGCTTCTACAACTGTAATGGCCATAACATCATGAAAATGTCATTACACTGCCGGTAAAAAGTTTTAGAACAGTTTTAGGAAGTTTTAGAAAGTTTCAGGTATGTGTCTAGTTGGTCAGTGGTTCATCCTACAACAAGATAATGACTCAAAACATCAGTCCAAGCTCTGCCAGAACTACCTCAGGAAAAACAACAAGATGGTCAGCTTGAAAATATGGAGTGCAGCACAGTCTCCAGACTTAAACCCCATCCAGCTGATTTGAGATGAAGTGAAAAGCAAAGCAAACCTACAAGTGCTAACATTTATGTGACGTTCTGCAGCAGATTAGTGAAGAACTGTCTGAAGAATGTTTGATGTCTATTGTAGAAAGAATGTCACGAGTGTGTTCAGCTGTTATATCTGACAAAGGGGGCTACTGTGATGATTCCAAGGTTTAGATACATTTTGGTCTGTAAACTGATTCCATTAGTTCTTATTTAACTCATATGCTTTCATTTCAGAGTGCAGTGAAACATTAAGCTTAATAAATACACACACACACACACACACACACACACACACACACAATGTTGTCATAATCAGTTCAGTATTATATTGTTGTTAGTTATACTGTAGGACCCAAAAATTGTTATTCATGTGCTTTATAGGTCCTAATTCAAAAAGCAGCCAGCACTGAAACACTGCTTATAACTTCAGTGTTAAAGGGGGAATGGCTAAACACTTTGGAAGTAATTAAAGATTATCTTATTGTCAGTAATGTGCAGGGAGGTGGAGACGGACTGCAGCAGGGATCTAGAAAACAAGACTTTATTTCCAAAATTCAAAACATACTGTGACTAAAAAATTACATACAGTGGTAACCCTACTTACGAGTTTAATCCGCGCAGGAGCCGAGCTTGTTAGCTGGTTTGCTCATTAGCTGGATGCATTTTCCCCATAAGAATACATGTAAAATTGATTAATCTGTGTCAGCCGGCCAATATACAGTATACTTTAATATGCAAAATAATGTGTTTTTTTTTTTTTATAAAACACATGAAAAGGAATTTTGTAGTTAAAAAGTAACAAATAATATTAAATAGAATGATAATAGAAAAATAATTTAGCCCTTTACGTTTCTGGAGACGACGACAGCGCTCATGTATGCTGGCGGCTCCATGGTTACACTTATCATATGAAAAGTAAAAGTAAAATTTATCTAACTTTCTTGTTCACTACCTTTTGCTTTCTTTGCGTCACTTTCACTAGCACTTTCACCTTCACTGGACAGCGGTCAAAGGTATTGACTGACCTTTTCTTCTACGGTAGCGTCTAGAGGACGCTACGACCAACAGCGCCCCTAGCGGTTGGCATACTTGAACTAATTTACGCTACTCGTTACTTGGAATTTTACTCGTTACCTGGAACAAAAACATTCTGAGATCTCGAATCGTTACCTGGAATACTCGTTAGTGGAGATGCTTGTAAGTAGGGTTACCACTGTATAGGGTTGACATACAATGACTCAAAGTACTGTAATACATGAGGAAGCATATAAGCTCACATAATCACACATGAATGAACAAGCAGGGTTGTGAGCAGACAAGGCTCATGTGCTAACCATTAGACATGACAGGGATGGGCGGTGGAGACATGACATGAACAAGACACATGAAAATGTAAACAAAAGCACATATTTGAATAAAATTAAAGAAATTTTGATATTCAACAATATAGGTCATCTAAGCTATTTCTTCAGCACAATTTGAAGCCTTAGTATACTCTAGTAAAGTTTAGGTGGGTAAAAAATTTGTTTCTGCTTATAAAAATAAAACATTCTCAGTCATCTTGTCAACAAATCAGTATGCAGCATAAGTATTGTAATTTCATCATCTACATAAGTGTAGAATTGCAGCAGTCTTCCTCCTTTGACTTCTCCACGGTTGAAGATTGGGCTCTTGTGGAAGCAGGTTAAACACTTCAGAAGAAGACATACTTATTTATTTGTTAAATAAGCCTCAGCAAATGAACTCAGATTCCTTTCAAAAGTTTTGCCTCTAGAGCCCAGTTTACTTATTATGGCTGCTGTCCAAGGTCCTGAATTGAATATTTGCTGAGCTGCTATGCCGAGACTGCAACTGTGCTGACTTTGGCCCCGACCAGCTGACCTATTTCTCGGTCTGGGAGCTTCTGTAAATCTTAACAGGCCATCCACATCCAAAAACACAACCTCACTGCTGGTGCTCAGTGTGGGACGAGGTTATGCCTGCTTTCTAAATTTCAAGTGTGCACTCACAGTCTTCCTGGAATTTAATTCCAATTTTTTTTTGGTGCAATATTTATGATCACATACAGAGTTAAATTTCATCCACTTACTTCCAAATGGACAAAAGTCTGGTGGATTTTGCTGTTTAGAAATAACACACCACCCAATCAGGTTAGAAGATCATAGCACCACGATCTAATCAACAAATTCCTTGAAGTGTTAAAGCTTTTTCAAAGTATGGATGTAATTAAAAGTTAAAGTGATCATACTCATGCATGACACTGTTAAAGCATTGCTATTGAAACTGTGCATGAAATGCTAAAGTAATATTGCACAAACAGCCACACAGTTGCTGAACACACTTCATAAACACCAACCAGCCATTTCATTAAAACCACTTCCTTGTGCTTACACTTATTTTCCATTTGAGATACAAGATACAGGTGCACTTTGTAGTTCTACATTACATACTGTAGTATATATGCTTTATTCACCCACAATGGTCAGGACCACCACAGAGCTGATGGATCATTCTCTGCACTGCTGTAACACTGACGTGGTGGTGGTGTGTTAGTGTATGAAATCTGCTGGTGTTTTAAACACCTCAGTGTCTCTGCTGGACTGGGAATATTCCACTAACTAAACATTTCCTTTCTGTTGAGCACCAGTGAAGGACTAGAGGACCAACACAAACTGTGTAGCTACTGTCGCTGACTTTACATCTACAAGGGGCATCAACAAGGTAAGTGTATCAAATACAGTGGGCAGTGAGTGAACACATACTAACACACCACCACCTCATCACTGTCACTGCAGTGCTGACAATGATCCACGACAAGATACAGAAGAAGGCAAAAACTTTCTTAACTTTTAATGTAAGCCAATCTAACCATATAGCAAGTCACTGTGGAGCGTTTCTCGTCATCCATTCATCATGGGATGTTTGCATAATGTAAAGGGCAGCTGCTGTGCTCAAATGATGTAGAAAAATGAAAATTGGAAAAATGGAGATGGGTATTAATATGACAGCGAGGATATTCTGCCACTTTTCTCCACTGAGGGGAAAACATGAGGGACTGCAATTTGAGAAATCAGCAATAGCATGCGGCGCAATGTAGAGTCAGCTGTCCATGGTGCTGAAACATATGGCCAGATTGCATCTTAGTCTGTCTGAAGCCTGCATGAAGCAACATTGTTTTCTCTTTTGGACAGGTAACACCTGTTATTTCTCAGCAGCTTGTCCTCACTAACTAAATGTCTTTGCCCACATGCCCACGTGCTGTACAGTGCAACATCTTTAAAGAGCACATTGTGAAAACGTTCATAAATGCTCAGAATTTAGTTTAATACATATTTCAGCCATGTTTGTTTTAATGTTGATCAGTATGACTGATCCAGAATCTCAAATTATTACAATATTTCATTTAGACTTGTAACTTTGTATATATATATATATATATATATATATATATATATATATATATATATATATATATATATATATATAGATAGATAGATAGATAGATAGATAGATAGATAGATAGATAGATTACCAGTATGTTTTAATGTTAATAATGTTTGAATATGTATATAAACCACATAGCAATAACATAGCTACAGCATAGCGACAAACTAGCAACCACTTTAAAACCATGTAGCAACCACATAGCAACAGCCTAGTAGCAACTTTGAAACCACATAGTAACAACCTAGCAACCACTTTGAAACAACATAGCAACACCATAGCAACCACAAAGCAACAGCCTAGTAACCCCTTTGAAACCACTTAGTAGCCACATAGCAGCCACTTAGCAAGAGCCTCATGAACACATTGAAACCATTGAACAAAACCTTTTGTTTTGTTTAAGGCTTGAAATAGGTTATATTACCTGTAATGAATATAAAATATATGACAGTTTACCTTTTGTAATTAAATTATCAACAAAAATTAACATTTTTCCATTATATTCTATTTATAATATATTAGATGCACTAATAATGTACACAATGGGTTCTTTAGTTCTGGTTTATATTTTCCTTACAATGGATCTCCATTTAAAGGCAGAGTAGACAGGAAACATCTTCAATATGTCCAAAAGTTTGTAGACACCTACTCATCCACTGTCTTCTGAAATTATGAGTACTAATAGGGAGTCTTTCCTTCTTTGATGTAGCTACTCTTCTGGAAAGGCTTCACACTCTATGAATGGCATTGAGAATAATGATATTAGCCTCCCATTATAAGGTCTTATCAGAATACAGTATTATGACCATTAACCATGGGTCTGCTTCTCAAGGCCAGAGTTAAATGATTGCACAGTGGTGATTCCTGTCACGTTCCTGTTCATTACAGAGGTTACCTAGTGGTATGTAGATTGCTCTGTACCGCTTACTGTACCTGGCATTAATGGCCCATGGGGTACTCAATGGGAAACTCAATGTACGAGAGGTTGATTCTCAGTACACCTTCATTACAGAATATCCCAGAAAGTTAGTGGTTTCTGAGTTGCTGCCTCCACCATGCTTCACCTGGTACCCTATTATCATGGATATAAATCACATCATGTCCTTGGTCCATGATCATGGTTTACACCCTGCTACAACTGAATGGTGTGCTCTCTTATTTATACATGCACCAATCCCTGTCTGCATCTGTGATGTCCCAGATCAAACCATATTCTAATGACTGTGTATACTGATAACATTTCCACTGAGAATACACAGGCATCACTTGTGCAACTGTATCAGCAGTGTGTTCTAAATTCTCTAATTAAAGGCGTCTGCATACATTTGGACATCCATCTATATGCTCGTCTATACATTTACCAAGAATGAGGTTAACATTCTGCTTGAACTGCAGCGTTGATCTCCTACAAAGTGTCCTTTTTCATACAATAGTATCTGGTGTGTAAAATTGATAGAGAGCACTAGCTCATAAAGCGAAGGTCATTATGCATGGAGTTCTGGTTCAAGGTTGCACTGAGCCGGCTTGTGAGTTCAGGGGAATGACTCCTGCTTTGGGCTATCCTTTTTAATGGAAGTAAAATTATATACGATGAGATTTTCCACTTTATGAATCGCTATATCACTTTTGTGCTGTAGATAAGTCGCCTTGGGTTTGCAGAGCAGGGCGTGATCATTGGCCCCCTCTGTTGGTGGCCTTGGGAAATTTGATTATTTTTACCTCCTAAATGCTGCAGCATAGCAGTTCTGAATCATGATCATGATGGCACATATTAAATAACCCCATCACCCCCTGCATATGGCCACTTCATTAGGTACATGCACCTTGTATGTACGCTCATTGTCCATATAGGTGCACTTTGTAGTTCTACAATTACAGAATGCATATACATATACAATACATTCCCACTGACGCGGTGGTGGTGTGTTAGTGTGTGTTATGGATCAGACTGTGTAAAGTACAAGGCGGAACCAATACTCATCACTGATTCCAGCATTTGTGGCAGCTGTTGTTTCCTCTCTCACCTTGATTTCCATCAAAGATCAAAATACAGAAATCAATAAATTCACAACTTCAAAGAAGCCCATACCTCTAGAGTAACAAGCAAGAGACAGCATCCTTCAGGAAGAGAAAAAAGAAGAATATGAAAGCAAGATAAAGAAAAAAAACATAAGGATGAGTTTTGAGTGAGTAAAAAGATCTGAAAGTTGGCGAAAGCCTGACCTGAAGTGATGCAATGTTAGAAGGTATGAGGAGCAGAGCTGTGTGTGTGTGTGGTTACATGTAAACGTATGTATGCTGATGTGAGCGTTTGTTCATATGTGTTTGTCTATTCGCATGTTTATCCATGCCTGTGTGTTTGTTTATGCAAATGTGTGTGTAAAATTGTTTGTTTACATGCCTGTGTGGGTATATATATATATATACTGTATGTGTCCATTGAGTTTTTTATATAAATGTAGCCACACAGCTCTGTAAAGACACTGAAGACAACCAGATCTAATGAAAACCTCTGTAAAGTGACATCAACTTGGCCAGTTATAGATGTATACGTTTAGGTACTGTATGTATACACTCACTGGCCACTTCATTAGGTATGCATATCTGTATCTCACTGTCCATGTTAGCTCCACTGACCATACAGGTGCACTCTGTACAGACTGCTCCATCCATTTCTCTGTATGCTTCCTTCAGGACCTCCACAGGACCAGGGCACATCATTCTCAGCGACACTGATGTGGTGGTGGTGTGTTAGGTGTGGAGTTTGTAGATATAAAGTGAGAGAAAGTAGCTCAGTTTGTGTGGGTCCTCTAGTCCTGACGCTGTTGGCTGGTTGGCATCACTCCAATATTGCCAGCACAACACACACTAACACACCACCACCACCCCAGTGTCACTGAGAACGAACCACCAGCTCTGTGGGTGGTCCTGAGCGTTAAAGAACGTGACAGAGAAACAAACGGACTACACTGTCTCTGTACAACTACGTCTGTTCTACACTGTAGCGACTTGACTGCGCCGATGTCCCCGCCTCCTCCGTCGCCCCGCGCGCGCACGTGGCTCCGCTCGCTGCACGCGCGCACACGCGCCAAGGCGGGCGATGGGAAGGCGCGCGAGGACGGAGCGCAGAGCCGAGAGCCGCGAGCAGCCAGCGCAGGCAGCGCGCGAGGAGTCACAGCGGCAGCCGCCGCAGCCAATCAGGAGCGGCGCGAGACCGTGATTCAAAACCCGCGTACTCGAGCGCGTTCCGTTAAAACCGTTCGGTCCTTCAGAGGCGTCAGTGCTACGGACGGAGGAGGAGGAGGAGGAGGAGGAGGAGGATTACTGTGTGCATGTGTGTGTGTCAACATGCAAACACGCCTCTACAGTGAGTCGCTTTCTTTTCTCCTCTTCTGTGTCTTTACTCCGGGCTAGTCGTGCTGTTAGCTTTAGCTGTTCTCTCAGACAGTCTCAGACAATCAGCCGAGCAGCGCCAAACACATCCAGCACGACAGTCATTACTAACACAACTGCTAAGTCACCATAACATCTCAGAACAATTAGAAATCGTCTCAAAATAATGACATTATCTCAAAGTAAGAACTTAATGTCTAAACATACTGACTTAATATCTCAAAACAATGACTCATTAATCAAAATTGAGACTTAATATCTTAACTTATAATAATACCTTATAATAACAATAATAACGTATAGCAAAGTAATGAGTTAATATCTTAAAATAGCGTCTAAATATCTCAAAATAGCGACTTAATATTTCAAAATGATGACTTAATATCTCAAAATAACTTCATATCTCCAAAAAAAATAATGACTTAGTATCTCAGAATAGTGAGTTAATATCTCAAAATAGTGACTTAATATCTCAAAATAGTGACTTAATATCTCAAAATAATTACTTAATATTTCAAAATTACAACTTATCTCAAAATAACAGCTTAGTATCTCAAAATAATGACTTAATATATCAAAATAATGACATTATTTCAAAATAATAACTTAATATCTCAAAATATTGACTTAGTATCTCAGAGTAGTGAATTAATATCTCAAAATAGCAATATAATATCTTTGAATAGTGAATTAATATCTCAAAATAATGACTTAATATCTCAAAATTACGACTTATCTCAAAATAACAGCTTAGTATCTCAAAATAACAGCTTAGTATCTCAAAAATATGGCTTAATATCTCAAAGATAGTTACTTATGCTACTTAATTATGACTTAATATATTAAAATAATGACATGTTATCTCAAAACAGTAACTTAATGTCTCAAACATAATATACATTAGAATTATGACTTAATATTGCAAAATAATGAGTTAATATGTCAAAATGTAATGTCTCAAAATATTGGGCAGTTTGGGCTTGGTGGCTAGGGATCTGGTCTTGTGACCGGAATATCACTGGATTGATCCCCAATCATGTTATGACTGAACTGCCCTTGAACAAGGCACCTAACCCCCAAATGCTCTCCAGGCGCCATGGATAGTTATGCCCACCATAACTATCTAGTATATGTGTGTTTCACTGCACAGATGGGTAAAATGCGGAGGTCAAATTTCCCCACTGTTGCCCAAGAGATTATAAAAGAAAACAAATAAAATTAAATAAAATAATGAGCTAATATCTAAAAATATGACTTAATATCTCAAAATAATGACATAACATCTTAATATGACATCTCAAAATAATGAGATCTCAAAATATGAGTTAATATTTCAAAATATTACTTAACATCTAAAAATTATGACTTAATATCTTTAAATAATGACTGAATATCTCTGAATAATGACTGGGTTAAGTAATGTGTGGTGTCACGGGCTTTATATACTGAAGTGAGAGGTGCTCAGTGATCTGTATATTTTAAGACCGCAAATGTTTTAATTCCACCTTAAGTGACTGTAACTGCATCACCCTTTAAGGTGGAACAGGGAGTTTGAATATGAGGCTAAAGCCACACTATCTGTATTATTGTCTCATTTTGTGCCGTTGGGGTGCATTTCTTTTTTACCAGCATCCGTAACCTCTCTCTCTGTCCCTCTCTCTTGCTCTCTCTCACTGTCGGGTTCTCTCACTGTCGGGTTCTCTCCCTCTCTCCCTCTCTCTCTCCCCCTGTCTCTTCCTCTCTCTCTCTCTCTCTCTCTCTCTCTCTCTCCCTTTGTTTCAGGGGTAACTTTGTCCTGGTGTGTGATAGCAGGCGGTGTGTATTCCTGGCCGGAGTGAGAGCTCCTCTCTGCTGTCCCTCCATCTCCAGCTGCTGTGCCCGCATCCTCACCATGAAGAGGAGACAGAAGCGTGTCCTGCAGATGGCCTTTCTGTTCACCGTGGCGCTCATCTTCTTACCCAACGTGGGTCTGTGGTCACTGTACAGAGAGAAGCACCTGATGAAGTCACCTGAGGCTGGAGAGCAGGTGAGTGGCACTCAAGCGCATCTTAACATTTGCGTCTCTTAATGAGTGGCCTGGTTTGACCTAAGGTTTTGCACTGTTTGCACTCAGCTCAAGACTTTTACTTGAAATATCACATTTTCCCAGTTTTGCTCTTTGCCAGCCAGACACATTTGGTGTGTGAAGTACGCAGTTGGTGTCTATATACATTCAAGCATGTTTTGTATTCCTATACTCTCGTTATGGGGTGGCATGGTGCCATGTTCACCTCCATTCTTGGTGGGTTTCTGTGTTCTCCCCATGTCAGCAGGGGTTTCCTCTGGAGTTTCTGACTTTCCACATGGAAGATGAATTGGTGACTTTAAATTGCTTTGGTGTGTATGTCTATGTGTGTGCCCAATGATGGATTGGCACTGGGTTTGGCCCTGCACAGGTACCCTGAAGGGTTACCTGAAGAGGATTAAGCAGTTAAGATGTTGGATGGCTAGACTCTCATTACTTTTCTAGCTACACTGGCTTCATAACTCCTGCACAAAACTAACATACCAGTCTTTGCGTTGCTGTACTATGTACTATGTATGTAAAATTGTACTTTTACTACTGTGCAGATTGTTTGGTGCCCATTATTATTGCACTTCTCCTAATGTAGATACACTGACACCTTGCTTGCTTATTGCTAGTTCTTAACATTTACTATCATTTGTTGTTAAAGGATGGCCTGGACAGTCTTTGGTTTGGTTGGATTCAAAATGTGCACATATGAAGTTCATGTGTCCTTGGCATGAAAGATTAGTGCTTGTGCTTTGCCAGCTTCCTGAGTTTGTTTTTGTTTGAGCAATTGTACAAATTATAACTGAGTAAAATCATTACGTATATTAAAAGAAAGGAGTCTGCACACTGGCAGCTCATGGCTTGAGATTAGGGGAACTACCACTTTACCAGGTCCAGATTGAAGATGTATCTGTATCATCCAGCATTTGACTGAGCCTATTGTTTTATCAGTGACGTTTTTGGTGTCACTTTGGTTGTTTTTAAATGTGCTATATAAATAAAAACATACTTATTAAAATCAAAGCGAAATTTTATCTCTTAAGCAGAATCTCTGTTTGTATAATAAGACAGCACTGGCATAAATGCTCAAAAAAAACATCTTTATGTACGTTGCCAAGCTGACAGTTGTTCCCACACTGCTGTGCGCTTGCATCCCACAAGATTATTTATGTAGGAGCACTTAGGAAGTCAGCAGTTTCGCCGTCAGGCAAACAAATATCATGCAGAAAGATGCCTTTACTAGGTAGGAGGTTAAGTGCGATTATGGGTTATAATTGTGTACATTTACTGAAATCAAACATTCATTCTGAATACTGTCAATTTAATTTTTACAAAATTTAGTTGCTTACTAAGGTCTCGTTCATGAATTAGATGTCATGCATTGTGACATCATTAGGTGTCTATTTTTTAATTAATTATTTTTGCCCGCCTCCACCCCCCTCTTTGGAGGACCACTTTATCTTTATTTGTTGTTGTGTAATAAAGTAATAAACCGGTTAACAATTGGTGACTACAAAACATATAGAATGCGGGAGAAAATTACATTAGAGATGAAAAGGAAAGAATAGGAGAGAAGTGAATCAGATAGTAGTACCAAAGTAGACAGAAACACTGGCTCATCAGGTACAGATACAATGACTCACCAACACACTGATTACAAGGGGAAAATATACAGGAAGTAATCAGTGACACGCGAGGGAACAGTCGTGGACAATGAGGTGACATCACCTGGGTGTGTGGACGTAGCTAAGACATGTGGAGTAGGAACCAAAACACGACTGACAGGGTGAGGGGGCGGGGCTCTGATGATGCTGACAATGTTTTACCCTCTAAGGATATTAAAGGCATTTCTGCATGTTGTAGTGTGTGTGTGTGTGTGTGTGTGTGTGTGTGTGTGTGTGTGTGTGTGTACTAAGATGTATGAGCTGGAACTATTTGGTAGTGGTGCTGGATATGGGTGGTGATTATAGGTCTATACTGCAAATATGTGTAAAGTGGTGGGACAGTGCTTGTTTCTGTTGTACCTTTTTTACTGGGATATGTAAAAGATGTTAAGAATCAAGTAGATTGTTAAGTGCTGACCATGTTTTCTTGTATTCATGAGGTTTGTTTTGGATAGATCCTGATAGATCTATTAAAAGGTTCTCCTACTAACTAATGGAGCCATTTTTCCTTGATTTCCAGTTTGTCAGAATAGTTTTCTTAGCGATGGTTAGCACCACCAAAAGTGTTCTGCTGTCTTCTTTGTTCAGGTGGATTTCTGGATTTTCACCCAACAGACAGAGTGCTGGGCATACGGAGGTTTTAACAGCGAAGATGATTTGAAACAAGTTCCCAAAAGTGTTTAATGTGTGTGCAACACATGGCATGCATGGTATGCAGTTGTCTGGGGTGTTTAGTAAACAGTGGGTACAGATGCCTGAGTCTCAATTTATATTGTTTTTGCCCAGTGTAATGAACTCTATGAAGTAATTTATATTGTAGGAGGTGCAGGCTAATATTGTTAGTCATGGTGAATGTGTTTTAAAGAATGTTAGAGCAGGAGTCGGCAGTGAGAGTGATGGATAGATCTTCCCATTTTTTAATTTTTTTTCCCAATTTTCTCCCTTTCCCAATGTGGTAGTAGCCAATTAAACCATCCCATCCGCTAGGGGGCTCTCCACATCACTTTGCAATGTTCCTGACTCTAGGAGGGTGAAGACATGCACACACCTCCTCCGATGCGTGTGATATGACCACCGTCTCTTTTTGAACTACCGCTGATACACCATCACTGGAGAACCAACACGCTTGGAGGAAAGCGCAGGGTTCCCAGCTCCGAATGGACCAATCAGTAGACGCCTGAGCCAGCGAACATTGCAATGTGTGAGTGATAGAGAGAGTGAGAACTCATGATCCTCTGGTCATAGTGTCAGCGTCTTAGTCTGCTGAGCCACTCGGGGACACCGTCCCATTTTTAATTGGTAAATAAACGCTTTTCTCTAATTCGGGTATAAAGGTAAAGATATTAGATAAGAGTTTGTGTGATGATGAGATATTGAGCAGTTGTGAGATATATAGAGTGAAATCTGGTATGCTGTTTTCATCAATAATAATAATAATAATAATAATATTAATAATAATAATAATAATAATAATAATAATAATAATAATATTAATAATAATAATAATAATAATAATTAGATGTCTATTATTGAATAATTGCATTATTAGCTGCAATAAATGCTTTCTTAAGCATGAATTATTACCAAAGTGTACATGATATCGAGTGCACTTTGAGTCATGTAAGTTCTAGGTAGTGCCAAGTTTATGGTTGCATAACAAAGTGTTTATTGTGCAACTAGTAATGCAAATATTAACGATTAACCCACTGTTATGTACTAACACTGAATAAAGCTTAATTCATAGTGAATACAAATAGTGAATAAAGATGTCTAATGCATGCTTTACTGAACATTTTCTTATTTTCAGTGTATTTTTAGCCTTTTTTCACCCTGTTCTTTAATAGTCAGGACCCCCAAAGAGTTGGTGGATCATTCTCATTGACACTGATGTGGTGGTGGTGTGTTAGTGTGTGTTGTATTGCTGCTGTCGTGAAAATGGTGCACCAACCAGCCAACAGTGTCAGCACTAGAGGGCCAACACAAACTGCGCTGAACTACTGTCTCTGACTTTGCATCTACAAGGTGGTCACAGTGCTTAAGAACTCGGTCTGATCCACTCTAACACACCACCACCACGTCAGTGTCGCTGAGAATGATCCACCTGCTCTGTGGGGGTGCTGAGCATTGACCATCATGGTGAGCACAGTCCACAGATGTACTACTATGTATTTAAATGTGAAAGTGTTAATGAACTCAAAGGGAAATGGATAAACCGGGAGCTCTTATAGGTTTATATGTAGATTAAGTTCTTGACTATAGTGAGCATACAGTAATGTTCCACGTTAGTAGGCGTATCATCATAATACAGTTTTCTTCTCTGGAGAAAAAAAGAGGTAGGCAGGCCTGCTGTGTTTTGGTTTGGATTCTGCTGCTCGATTCCTGCTGGTTTTAGGTTTCAGCTACAATGATGCATTGCCAACACTCTAGGGAGAAACCTCGAGTCTGTTTATTGCGTCTAGTAATTGCTTCTTTCTCATTCGTTTTTGTCTGCGTTTGCGTGGCTCTGGCCTTGGGCAGGCCACGCTGTGCAAAGCCAGTCACTTCATTACAGCCAAATCAGCGAGCAGCCGTTCCAGGGACAAAAATATCAGCGGACCTTGTACGGGGTCTCGTCCTTTACGCTTCTGCTGACCGCCTCTCGTGTTCTGCGCCCTCCTCAAAATGCATCTGACAGATCTGGCATGCTTGCCTGTGCAAGAATCTAATGCAATTAGAAACAGCGTGACAGGTAGGCCTCTGTGCTATTAGCCCTCGTTCCCTGCTTTTGTTCTCTGCCTGGAACATTCGAAACCGCTTCATAGCTCAGAGCCACTTCATTAATGGCCCCTCACTGAATGTGTAATGTCTTGTACTGAGATAGCAGTCTATTGATTCTCTAGCAGTTCTCTTTTTTATGAGAATATGATTAGCTGATTGAGAGCGCCGTGGAGGGAAACCCGTCTTTAGCCCTGACTCAGTACCCCACACGTTTCGAGGCTGCAAAAGAACTGGAGTTTGTAAACGATCTCTGCCTTTTTTCAGAAGGAGAAAGATAATTGACAGCTCAGATATTGCCACCATGCTGGTAAGCCCTTGAGAGTGCTGCCGACAGTCTCCCTCTATATATGTGTCCTTCTTTGTTGGCCAGTAGCAATTAGTTATGGCTATGTTCACATTATCGGACCGAAATGACTTAGGCTACCTTCACATTACATCCACGTTGCTCAAATCTGATTTTTTGCTCAGATCAGATTGAACTATTTTGACAGTTCACATTCACAAAAGTGATATGTATCTGTAATGTGAACCAATCTGTCCCTGAAACTGCTCGCATGCACACATTGATACATCTATACATGTCGCCTTCGTCAGCAACAACAAAAAGTCACACATTTGTGCAGGGTTGCCAGGTTTGTACATATACAGGCGCTGGTAAAACTTCAGAGTTTGTGATTTGCAGGGTTTTTGCATTAAATAAAAGAAGAAACTGAACGAGAAAGTAAGATTTGAAGAAGATTTATGTTTTAAAGCTCATTAAAATGTTTGTATCACTTTAGATTTTAGGCGAGTTTCCGTTTGTGACTTTTTGTTACAAAATTGTTAGGAATTTTGGGGGATCTGGCAACCCTGTATTTGTGACTGATTTGAGTAAAACTGGTAAAACAGACGTGTTAGTAGCTGATGTGTGATGGTGTTTAGCTCAGGAGGACAGTAAACAGGTGCTGGACTGTACATGATCAGGTGGAGAAGGTGAATAAATGACAGCTGGTTGTTTTTGCTATTTTTACAGCTACGTGAGTAAACGAGAGAAGTAAACGCTGCCTCACCCACTACACGCATGTGTACAAGCAAAAAGACATGAAATCTGATCTGACCGTCACATTCAAGTCACATGTCCACAGATCTGATACGTATCTGATCTAGAACCACATATGAAAGTGACTCAAATCTGATTTGAAAAGATGGGATGAGACGTCCACACAGCCCTGAAAACATCAGATCTGAGCCATTTTAAGAAAAAGATCAGATTTGAGTTACTTCAGTCTGGTAATGTGAACGTAGTCAATGTGACTCTGATCTTTTCAAATCAGATTTTATATGTGGTCCTAGATAAGATGTATATTCGATTCATAAGCATGTGACTTGAGTGTGAGCAGTCCAATCAGATTTGATGTATTTTTGTCTGTACACATGAGCTTAGTGCTTAAATCAGTTCTGACTCATCTCCTGTTCACACACAGAACACAAACATCAGACATCTGGTTTTTATTCACCTTCTGCACCTGATCATGTTCAGTCTACCAGCTGTTTACTGTCCTCCTGAGCAAAACACCACCACACATCAGCTACTAACACGTCTGTTTACCAGTTTAATAATCACTAATATAGTGTTGCCAGATCCCCAGAAACCTCCAGCTTTTACAGAAAGCAACATAACTCAAACTGAAACTAGACTTAAAGAGTCTAGTCACAGATATCTGAATAGCTGTAAAAAGAAAATCTAATCTCATTCATTTTTTTTTCTTTTTAATCCAAAACTCCGCCTTTTACCTGCAAATGCATTTCCGCAAACCTGGCAACCCAGTACAAATATGAGTTTTTTTGTTTTTGGTGATGCAGGCAACATGCATAAAAGCATCAGTGTGTATTTGTCTCATTTGTAAACAGATGATAGCCAAGTCCGATATCAGCAAAAAAAATCTGAATTGAGTAATCAGGCTTGTAATGTGAACGAAGCCTAAAATCCTCTTTTGTCCATAGTGGGAGAATCCCAGCTGAGACACAGATGGTTGGACATGGCCTCTTTGCCTTTTTCTCATACATTGAGAGAGAGAAATTGCGCGGGAATTGCCTGCAACAGTTCACTCCAGCACCTCTTGAGGGTAAACGGGCTCAAAAGGAGCCTCCATTATAAGACGGACACATGTTGATGAACGCTGATAACCTCCTCTCATTGTTTTTTTTTTCCTTCAAGAAAAGGGTGCAAGCATTGAATTCGGCAGAACATGTGCCTGAACACAATCAGCCGATGGCCATTGCCCATCAGTCTGCTGACAACAGCCAGGCCTGCACTTCAGTCACAGATAGTGCGACGATAACGAGAGGTTTGCCTCTGTCAGCTACCAGGCACGAGAATGAAAGGAGGAAGAGGGCAACACAAGCTCTGGGCTCTTTCAGCCAGTTGTCCTCAGATCCCTCTTTGAGCCGCCCGTGTTTACGTTGCGCGGGATGTTATCGTCGCTTTCCATTTGCTTGCAAAGTGACAAGAGGAAGAGAGATGTCGTAATTGCAATTACCCTCAGTGTCATAGCAGAGAGATCCGTTATGGAAATGCACGAGTCGAGCTGACAATGGGAGTGCGGGTGAAGAGTGCATCGAATGATTTGAACAGAACCGTGGCTACACCCACACACTCATGCACAGACATACACACCGCAATCCCACAATGAGTTCCAATAGAGTTTGGGTAAAATTATGGACGAAAAAGAAAGCTGTTTCATTATTAGTCTTATAGTCCTTGTCATGAGGAATTCAGTGTTTTCCACCAGAGGTTCAATTTGGCGTGACACTGGGTAGACTTCAATTTTGTGCAATAATAGCTTGTTGGCTATGCAACAATTGAATAGTGACCATATTATGTGCTGGAAGAATGAGTTATCTCTCCACATGTCATTTCTACTCAACTAAATATGAGTTCACTGGGGCAGAGGAATGTCGTTTTTTTATTGAATGGAGTTAGAAGGGCGAATGAGACATGAGAGAGAATAATTGATTGGTTGGTTGCCTGGAGAGGAGCACTCAGGCACAGGTATGTGGATTGGAGTTTTATTGGTGTGGTAAAATGTAAAAAAAAAACATCTGATGTCTTATAAGTACTGTTTTAAGCATGAAGAGTCATCATCATGTATTGATTTGATTCAACGGCATTGATATTACAATGTTATTATGCATTCAGTTTAGTTTTTAACCATTCTGAACAGTACCAGCATAACCAGATCGAGCTGAAAATGGATATTTTCCAAAATTAATTGATTTACAATCCAGTTTAATGGGGTAAAGGGACCAACTAAAGCATGAGTGTCTTGATAAGAGCTGGACGATATGACAATACTTATCATTATTGTGATAAATTGTCATAATATGCTTTTTTGAGGAAAAACACTCTCATACGCTGCGTTAAAGCTAGAGTGTAATTAGTATTTGAATTGGCAGTGCATGTGAAAGTGAAAGTGCACAATGTGCTTCCTCTGTGAGGAATTTGATCTCTGCAGTGAAGCACACACACACCCAATATGGGGCAGCGAACACATGTGATCAAAGCAGTGGGCAGCCCTATCCACGGTGCCTGGGGTGCATTTGGGGTTTATTTGCCATGCTCAAGGGCACTTCAGTCATGACATGACTGGGGATCAAACCGGCAACCTTGCGGTCACAAAACCAGATCCTTAACCACCAAGCCCAAATTGACCAATATTCTGAGATATTACGATGCTGTTTTCTGATATTAAGTTGCTATTTTAACATATTAACTCTTTATTTTGCTATATTAAGTCATAATTCTAATATACTATGTCATTATTTTTAAACATTAAGTCACTGTTTTCAAATGTCATTATTTTGAGATATTAAGTTAGAATTTTGAGATAATAAGTCACTATTTTGAAATATTATGTCAGTATTTTGAGATAATAAGTTGCTATTTTGAGATATTAAGTCATTATTTTGAGATAGTAAGTCATTATTTTGAGATAGTAAGTCACCATTCTGACCGACCTTCACCAGGCCACCGCTCCTCCCATTTGTTGAAAACAAATCATTGAATTCATTGTATTTATAGTAACTTTGGCTTATTGTTCTCTGTTCTAGCTTAGTAGATAATAAATATTGTAACGTTCTGTGAAGTATTGTGACTCCACATCTCTCAGATTTGGTGTGCTGACAAATAATGCTGCATGGAAACTCGACACAACTCCTTGTGGATGCTTCTGTCTTGTGTGTACAGATTAACATGCAAGTGTTGCTCAGGCAAATGATGAGGCCACGTGGAATTACGTAACTGAACATCTAGGTACAGGGATGCCATCACACGCTGAAACCTAATGGACCGTATGCATTTTTCCATCTGTTCTTTAATCTCATCACCATAAGGTTGTTTTCCAGTAATTGTGTTTTTCCAGGAGTGTTGTGGGAAGAAGATAATTATGTGTCTTTAGGTTATGCAGAGAATCATGATGATTTGCTCACCCACAGGTATATATACAGTACACTGTGTGAGAGTCTGTATTAGCCTTATCACAGACATGCGTCTGCATGCATAATAATTAGACATATACATGCATTCATTCTTTTTTCATTCATGTCGACCTTCCCAACATCAGCCCCACGCAGCGCAGACCTCGGTAATAGCCTGACCCTCTCTGGAGAGAGGCAATTTAAACTTGATTACTCTGATGGGCCTCATGAGGTGATGACGAGAACAATGTCTTGGGCTGTTCGCCCGCGTCTCCTGAGATTAAAGAGTATTTCATATGGAGTGTGGGTTATGTAGCAGCGCAAGGTGATATAAAACCACTTACTCTCACGCTCGTGAAACAATGCGAGATGGACCTATTCAGGCTTGTGAGCTTGGCACCTCCATTAAGCTAATAACACTATTGCAGGAGACGAAAAAGCTTCTGAAGAGCCCTTATTTTCCATTCTATCCTACGTTTTAGCCAGGAGAGGTGATACAAACATGCATGCTTTTAATACAATCACATGCGTGATTACTCATCGTCCACTCATCTTTGTGATACAAACTGGCCTTTTAAATTCCAGGATTAACAAATCTGGGGCTGACTGTGTGCGCCCATATCAAACCCAACACCTGGTAATTAGAAATACATCAAAACAGCAAGGCCTCTCTGAAAAAGGCTCCTGAGATGTAGTCTCGTGTCTGTTTTCACATGTTTGTGGATGGTAAGCAGTCTGTGAGTCACTGCTTACCTGTCTGATCCGTGTTATTTATCCTGAAGTGTGCAGAGAGATGCTCTAGTAAATTTATAGTGGTTTGAACTGGCAGCTTTGACTGACTCCTCCACTCGGGTGATTGTTATTCAAGGAGAGCGGACCCCCTTATGTTTTATGGCTCTTCTCCTTGCAGTGTGTGCAGATTTATGGCAGTAAATTCTACTGCACAAGGTGATATTTGTCATTGGTGAAACATAACCACAGTAAAATGAGACAGTGGGTTTAACTCTTGACAGAGAATCTGAGCATGAAGCCTGCAGAATACAGAGTCTTTGACAACGTAAGACTGTTGAGTGATAAACTAAAAGTTGAGCTTTCTGTTTTTAACCCTTCAGTTGGCATTCCTAATTAAGTCAATAAGTAAGTAGGTGAGTAAGTAAGAGTGAGTGAGTAAATAAGTAACTGAATAAGTGAGTAAGTAAATAAGTCAGTGAGTATTTGAGTAAGTGAGTGAATAATTGAGTAAGTGAGTAGATAAATAAATGAGTAAGTGAGAAAGTAAGTGAGTAGTTGAATAAATATGTGAGTAAGAGTGCAAGTGAGATCAATAAATATGTGAGTAAGTAAGGAATTGAGTAAGTGAATACGTAAGTAGGTGAGTAAGTAAGTGAATAAGTAAATACGTGAGCAAATAAGTCAGCAAGTTAGTAAATAAGGCAATAATTGAGAAAATAAGTCAAAACTTGAGAAAGTGAGTAATTGAATCAGAATCAGGCTTTATTGCCATGTATGCTCAAACATACAAGGAATTTGCTTTTAGTTACAGTGGCTCATAGTGCACAGAGATTGAAGGATTCAAGGAGACTTTATTGTCATTCGCATCACATGTAGTACATGAGGTGGAACGAAATTACATTCCCAATGTCCCAGTTTTACCCAGTGTAGTAGTTTGATATAAATATTAAAAGTCTTTATAAGTATATGCAGATATACAGACATGATATAGACTGTACACTATGCAGAGCAGTATATTATATCAGCAGTAACTTAGACTGTACAATGTCCAGAGTATTGAGCACTAGCAGCAATTTATATGAATGAGTGGATAAAGAATAAATATTAGCAGCATACAGTTAAAGTTAAAGTAACCAAGTGTAATAAAGTGTCAGTGCAGTGTTTGTGTTTCCTAAGTGGAGTTTAAGAGTTTAACAGCCTCACAAATGAAGCCGTTCTTCATTCTGGTGGTTCTACACTTTTGACAGCCTCCTGCCAGAGGGGAGTGGGACAAAATGTGAGTGTGCTGGGTGGGTGGGGTCCTTCATGATGCAGGTGGCCCTTTTTCTGCATCTAGAGGTGTAGATGTCCGTGGTGGTGGGGAGGCTGACTCCAACGGTCTTCTGTGCAGCTTTCACCACCCTCTGCAGAGATTTCCTGTCTGCAGCAGAGCAGCTGCCATGACACACGGTGATGCTGGAGCACAAGACGCTCTCCACCATACATCTGTAGAAGGATCTGAGAACTGAGGTTCAGAGACCAGCTCGCCTCAGCCGTCTGAGGAAGTAGAGCCGCTGATGTGCCTTCTTGACCAGACTGGAAGTGTTGTTGCTCCAGGTGAGGTTGTCACTCAGGTGAACACCCAAGTACCTGTAGCTGGGGACCACTTCCAACTCAGATCCTCCGACGTGCAGGGGGGGGCATGCTGGCTTCTTCTGAAGTCCACAATCATCTCTTTCGTCCTTTTTACATTGATGCAGAGGTTGTTTTCTCTGCACCAGCCCTCCAGCCCTTTTTCTCATGCATCCAACCACAGCTGTGTCGTCTGCAAACTTCACAATATGACAGCCTGGTTGGGTAGGTGAGCAGTCATATGTGAGCAGAGTGAACAGGATGGGACTTAACACACAGCCCTGAGGGGAGCCAGTGCTGAGGGTTAAGGTGGAGGAGGTGATGTTGTGGATCTTTACAGACTGTGGTCTGTTGGTCAGTAAGTCCAGGACCCAGTTGCAGAGGGAAGCGTTCAGTCTGAGTGAAAAGGGTTTGTGAGTCAGGGTCTGAGAAACCATTGTGTTGAAGGCTGATGTGAAGTCCACAAAGAGCAAACGGACATAGGAGTCCTTCTGTTCCAGGTGGGTGAGGTGGACCACGGAGGAAATGGCATCCTTTGTAGAACGCTTCTTCCTGTAGGCATATTGGTGAGGATCCACAGTGATGTCGATGGTGGCTTTGATGTGGGACATGACCAGTCTCTAAAAGCACTTTGTAACTATCGCCGTGAGGGCTGTTGGCCAGTAGTCATTCAGTCCCGACACTATGGAGCTCTTGGGGACCGGGATGATGGTGGCAGTCTTCATGCAGGTGGGGACAACTGCCTGGCTGAGGGAGGCGTTAAAGATGTCTACAGAGAGCTGAATCAGCGCAGTCCTTTAACACCCGATTAGGGATGTTGTCAGGGCCCGCCGCATTTAGAGGGTCGATTCCCCTCAGAGTCCTCCTTACTTCAGCTGGAGTCACGCTGATGGGCACTTCTCCAGGTGCCAGGGTGAGTCTGGTGTTGGGTCTGGAGAGATTAACAACAACAAGAAGGAAAAAACTCTCACACACACACACACACACACACACACACACAAACACACACACACACACACACTCATTGGTCATATATAAATTATACATAGTGCATATACTGTATATTAAGCTGCTGGTTGCAGCATTTATGTGCTGTAGGGCAAAGTGACAATGCAGGTAGTGTGTAGTTGTTAAGTTTTAAAGTGCAGAAGAAGTAAGAGACCAGGAGATATAGTGTTTTGTGAAAAGTAATGTTAACTGTGTAGGAGAGTGATGGCATGTGGGAAGAAGCTTCTCTGTAGCCATGTTGTCCTGATCCTCATTTGGCTAAGACCCCGGCCTGAGGGAAGGTGCTGGAACAGGTGGTGTCCTGGGTGTGAGGGGTCAGAGATGATTTTCTCTGCACATTATTTTCCTGGTTCTGGAGCTGTGTGAGTGAATTGAGTGAATAATTGAGTGAGTAGGTGAGTGAGTGAATAATTGATTGAGTAGGTGCGAAAGTACATGAATAAGTGAGTAAATCAGTGAATAATTGAGTAAGTAAGTGAATAATTGAGTAGGTGAGTAAGTGCATAATTGAGTGATTAGGTGAGTAAGTGAATAATTGAGTAATTGAGTGAGTAGGTGAGTAAGTGAATAATTGAGTAATTGAGTGAGTAGGTGAGTAAGTGAATAATTGAGTAATTAAGTGAGTAGGTGAGTAAGTGAATAGGTAAGTGAATAAATGAGTGAGTAACTAAGTGAATAATTGAGTGAGTAGGTGAGTAAGTGAATAATTGAGTAAGTGAATAATTGAGTAATTGAGTGAGTAGGTGAGTAAGTGAATAATTGAGTAATTAAGTGAGTGAGTAGGTGAGTAAGTGAATAATTGAGCAATTAAGTGAGTATGTGAGTAAATGAATAATTGAGTAATTAAGTGAGTGAGTAGGTGAGTAAGTACGTGAATAAGTGAGTGAGTAACTAAGTGAATAATTGAGTGAGTAGGTGAGTAAGTGAATAATTGAGTAAGTGAATAATTGATTAATTAAGTGAGTGAGTAGGTGAGTAAATGAATAATTGAGTAATTAAGTGAGTGAGTAGGTGAGTAAATGAATAATTGAGTAATTAAGTGAGTGAGTAGGTGAGTAAGTGAATAATTGAGTAAATAATTGAGTAATTAAACCTGATATTACCAGTCATGTAGATACTGGTCAGTTATCAGCACCACACACACAAAACTACAACCATCACCTCTTTACATCACATAAAGCACATCATTAAACCAGTTTTTACTGAGATTAAAAAAACTATATTACTGTAGCTAGCTCATGATACACTGACTAACGACCTGCATTAGCACCAGAAGAGTTTTATTAATGCAGTGATTCATTAATATCTGCCTGCATTATGACATTAAAATTAACTTCCATTTCCCCTGAATCAACAAAAAGTCATTAAATAAATGTATCATTCTCATTAGAGGAAAGAGCCAGATTATTTATTTACTATAACAGTAATGTCCCACAGTAAACATTACCCAGCCAAAGTATGCTTTTATTAAAAGTTCACTGCACACAGGTTAAGCTGTATGAATTGGCCTGATGACGGGGAGCTAATAGTAGTTTGGCTGTTGATATAACTGTCATCTGAGAGTTTTTAACACTGCAGGAGACAAGACTAGCTCACTTTATCTGTTTATTGGGGCAATGATTCACAGTCAAACTCATCTCTCCACGCTTAATGGACTTGCACAGGCATGTTGGTCATCTTCTTAGAAGTAATCACATCACCCTTTGTTTATCCCCCACCTCATAATTGAATTGAGTTCGATTGAGAACATGTCTCATACTGTCTCAGTCATACACTGTTAGAATATGAATCAATAAGTTGTGTGTGTGTGTGTGTGTGGGCTGTATGTCTACTCATGACCTCATGTTCAAGGAAATATAACAAGTTGCAAACTATTATAAATAACTTGTTCAGGTTGAAATTTGGGAAGTTGCCAATTAAATGCCAGAATAATTAGGAGAAAAAATTAGAAAAAAATGTTAAATTGTGTCAATATTGCGTTCTTATGTTATGAGCAAAACACCATCACACATCAGCTACTAACTCCTCTGTTTTACTAGTTTTACTCAAATCAATTGTCTCACAAATACAGTGTTGTCAGATCCCCCAAACATCCTACCGATTTTGTAACAGAAAGTCACAAACGGAAACTAGCCCAAAATCTAAAGTGACACATACATTTCAATGAGCTTTAAAACGTAAATCTTGTGAGCCATTTCAGGGACAGATTGGTTCACATTACAGACAGATACAGCTCACTTACATGTGTGAATGGGAACCGTCATGTAGTGCTGGGCGATAAAAACAATATCGACTTTTTTCACGATAATTTTTCCCTCAATGACGATGATAAGCCGGGACAATCGAATTCATTAAGCATTAACATTCGTTTCCATTTCACGTCTAAGCAGCTTGCCAGTGAGTTCAGAAGTCTAATACTGCTGCTTGTTAGCTCCTCCTCACCAGAGCAGCCAAAATGCAATGCTGTGTTTAAGACAAGCGTGTGATTTAAGGTAGAGCGTAGTGGGGCTGGGCGAGAGAGCGTGAGGTCGCTGTGTGCTCGTCTCTTTGTGTGAGAAGGAGAAGGAGGGGGTGTCACTCCCTGATCTGTTCACACTGCCCGATTTGTACCGTGCATGCGCATAAGCACGTCATTTCTGGATAAAGTTTTACGATTTGAATTGAGTCAGAGTAGTTTATGTGAAGGATGAAAAGTTTTGCACTTTATCGTTTTATTACATTTATGGTTCATTGTTAAAAAGAAATCATTTACGTTTTTGGCACTTTGCAGGATTACTTACTAAAGGGTGAGTTTACATAGACGGTGGGGAGCAGGTCTGCGTTAAACAACAGCAGGGTTGCCAGGTACCCAAAAATCTTCATCCCGATGTCTGACAAAAAGCACCCTATACAACCTGACACCAGCCTAAAATCTAGAACGTCCAATCACAGATATTTTTGTTAGCATTATTGTTAGTAGTAATAATATAATATAAGAAGAACATACCACCATGTTTGTTTGTTTTCTTGCATTTAAAACATCCCCTTTTCTCTTCTACCTTTTAACTCCTTATGGTTTTAACACCACAGTTATATGCTCAAAATGTCTGTGTTACTATAAGTGTTTTTACATCTATGTGGTGTACACAAGGAGTTAAAAGGCAGTGGACAACTGAGTCTGAAGAGCATTTGGGTACACTGTTTAGTATTAGATGACTTCTTGGAATGGGATCTGAACATACAGATTTATAGTAAAAAGGGGGTGTGTTTTAAATGCCAAAGAAAAGCAAATATGGAGGTAGGTTCTACTTACATTATATTTACTACTACTAATAATAAAATATAATGATGCTAACAATAATATCTGTGATTGGACGTTCTAGATTTTAGGCTGGTATCAGGTTATATAGGGTGCTTTATGTCAGACATTTGGATGGAAATTTTTGGGGACCTGGCAACCCTGCTGTTGTTTAAGGCAGATCTGCATCTATGTAAATCCACACTTCAGTAAGTAATCCTGCAAAGTGCGAAAAACATAAATTATTTCTTTTTAAAAAACAATGAACCATAAATGTAATAAAACAATAAAGTGCAAAACTTTTCATCCTTCACCTAAACGACTCTGATTCAATTTGTGAATTTTTATCCGGAAATGACATGCTTATGCGCATGCATGGTACAAATCAGGCAGGGTAAAGGGATTGGGAAGTGACGGGGGGGGGGGGGGC
>BRDA01003752.1:56336-67778 GCA_036984385.1 Crenuchus spilurus
CAGACAGAGATCAGAGTGAGAGTATACATGTACTGAGAGATCAGACAGAGATCAGAGTGAGAGTATACATGTACTGAGAGATCAGACAGAGATCATAGTGAGAGTAGACATGTACTGAGAGATCAAACAGAGATCAGAGTGAGAGTATAGAGATCAGACAGAGATCAGAGTGAGAGTATACATGTACTGAGCGATCAGACAGAGATCAGAGTGAGAGTATACATGCACTGAGAGAACAGACAGAGATCAGAATGAGAGTATACATGTACTGAGAGATCAGACAGAGATCAGAGTGAGCGTATACATGTACTGAGAGATCAAACAGAGATCAGAGTGAGAGTATAGAGATCAGACAGAGATCAGAGTGAGAGTATACATGTACTGAGAGATCAGACAGAGATCATAGTGAGAGTGTACATGTACTGAGAGATCAGACAGAGATCAGAGTGAGAGTATAGAGATCAGACAGAGATCAGAGTGAGAGTATACATGTACTGAGCGATCAGAGTGAGAGTATACATGTACTGAGAGATCAGACAGAGATCATAGTGAGAGTAGACATGTACTGAGATCAGACAGAGATCAGAGTGAGAGTATACATGTACTGAGAGATCAGACAGAGATCAGAGTGAGAGTATACATGTACTGAGAGATCAGACAGAGATCAGAGTGAGAGTATAGAGATCAGACAGAGATCAGAGTGAGAGTATACATGTACTGAGAGATCAGACAGAGATCAGAATGAGAGTATTCTGTACATGTTTGAGATAGAAATCAAATGAATCTCTTAAATCTATGCTGTGTACATGCACGTGAACACTCAGATAACAGCAGAAATCTGATTATGGTCAGAATATTTAAGTTAAGTGCATGTAAATGTACTCATTGCAGAGAAACACATAGTAACTGGTCAAATGTCACAACGATTCCTCACATTAAAACACAGAAATGCTGAAAAAGAGAAATGGGCAAATTGTGGATCAGATTAGCACTCTTTGACTCTCTAGAGGTCCACTTTTCTGGTACTTGCTAGCTTTTTCACACAGATGAATGAAGTGTCAGAATAACAGTGGTGCATGATGGCCCTCTCAGACATCATCTCTATTTTTGTGGAACTTTTGTGAGAGCTGCTCTGTGCTGTAAGTTGGCCAACATAAGTAGCAGCAGAAAAGCTATAGCGGAATTAGCTCACGGCAAGCCTGGTTGCAAATGCACAGACTTCAAAAAATATCAAACACAAAGACATTCAGCGTGTGTGTGTGTGTGTGTGTGTGTGTGTGTGTGTGTGTGATTTTTAAAGCGATTACAGGCTCCTTTCAACATAAGAAAATCTCCCCCACACAACCATACACTGATCAATGCTAAATAGACATTTGTGTCGTCAAAGCCATAAACGGTGCAATTAAATCACTGCTGCTCATAAACAAAACCGTTGTGATTCACAAACAGTATGAAAAAAATACTGAAACATTTCAGCTAAAATAAGTCAATGTTCTCACCTATCCAGGAGGAATAGACCCACATCCTCATCACTTTCTTGTCTTTCAGTGTCCTAACTCCTCACCTATGTTTACACTGGTCTTCTCCATTCTCCTCCCCTTCCCCCCGTCCTGTGCATGAGCACCAGCAGTCCTTGTTGCTGATTGGCTGGAGTTGTGTTGTGTTTCTTGATCTGAGCCACATTTGTTTCCCTTTTTCTACCCCAAAAACAGACCAGAGAGCTATGATGAAACATTCTCTGAATTTTACAAAATGTGTGTTGCATTTAAATTGTGTACAGCGCATTTAAACACATGCAATATTACAAAGATTGACACAATAGACTTGACAAAGCATAGAACAAGCAGACAAGCTTAAATAAATAGATTACTGACCTCAGGACAAGATATTGGTGGACATCATTTGTCAGTCCAGGTGAGAAGTGATGCACAGAATGTAAATTAAATAATGTGGAGACAGGAAATAAAAGAAAAAGAAAAGATTCAGCCACAAAAGTACGTCTCTACATAAGTTCAGTCGAGAAATGTGACAAAATATGTGACCGTTCAATATTTTGAGTGATATGAAACAAATTTATTACAGGTAAATTAAATGTTTTATGCAGTAAATTAGCTTTAAAGATAAAAAATAACCAGAATATATCATTTCTCAAAGGTGAGAATCTGGTGAGCAATCATTGTGTGTGTATGTGATGAACATGCTTCTCTTGTGTCTCTTCTTTACAGGGCTTCCCTCTGGGTTTGAGTGATGGACACGTTTACAGCTGGACGGATGGTTTGAGGAGGAGAGACTGGCATGACAATGAGAGCATCAGGAGAGATGAGCTGCGTGTTGGTATGCCCACTACCACAGAAAGTGGAACACCTTTCTTTTTGGTCTTTTACTTCATTTATTTCCCTGTTTTGCTTCACTTTCTAATACGTGTTGAGTTACCATGGGACAAACCAATTGCCATTGATGACTGTGGCTTTCATTTTGGCCACGACTGTATTTAGGATTCTCTGCCAGGCTGTAAGTGTCGATTTAGCAGTTAGCTCTCAGGCTAAAGGGGCTTTATCGATTTGAGTTTACAGTATATTTAATAATGTTAGGGGTCTCTTTTGCAGCATTAAATTATAGGTGCATTAGTTCCCCTACAATTAAGGAGATAAATTACCATTGAAAGGCTTGCTGAAGTGTCTTTCCTCTATTTCTTTCTCCTTTTAAGACAGTTATGTGCTTAAGTGTCTTATTAAAGAACGTTTTCATGCCAAGCACAGCATTGCCGTGCCAAACACTGTTTACAGATTACAGTTTAATTTATTGATCGCGTCGCTTAACCCAAACTGACCGAGAGATCATTGCTGCTTACAAAGCCAAACAATTGCGGTGAACCTTGGCACAGGACTAACGTTTCTGCTTGTTTGCTGTGTCTTTGTTCTAGCAGTTATGTCAGAGATTAAATGACTGAGAGGGAAATGAATGTCTTGTCTCTCTTACGCTATTGTCTTAAAAAGGACATGCTAAAGTGATTTACATCTCTTTTTCTTTGGATCCAAAAACAATTGCAGTGGTCTGAAAGCCAAACACTCAGAAATGCAAGCCCTGTTCTAACAAAGTTGGTACTCTGTGTAAATAAAAGTAAATAACAACTGTGATTTGCAAATCTCTCTGTTGAAACTGTGGCATTTTACTATTTCATCAAAAAAATAACAAGTTTAGAATATGATGGCAGCAACACATCTCAAAAACGTTGGGACAGGGACAACAAAAGGCTGGAAAATAAATTATATAGTACCATGACTGGGTAAAAAAATAATCTTTGTGGGGCAGAGACTCTCAGAAGATGGGCAGAGGTTCACCAATTTGCGACCAACTGTCTAAAAATTTTGGACTTTGAATATCATACATATCACATCATATACAGTACACAGTGGCAACACGGTGGCTTAGTGGTTAGCATGATCACCTCTGAGGTCTTGGGTCCATTCATGTTTGCCCCGTGTCTGTGTTGGTTTCCTCCGGGGACTATGGTTTCCTCCCACAGTCCAGAAACATGGAGATCAGTTGAATTGGCTGCTCTAAATGACCCTGGTGTGTATGAATTAATGTGTGTATGCCCAGATATGGTTGGCACTTTGTCCTGGGTGATCCCTCTAGTGCTGGATGCAGTCCTCCAGGTGGATGATCTTTTCCGGTTGAGAGTACGCTATGCGTGATTAGCTGCCGCTTCTTGCCAGTGTGTGTGGCTGAGTTCTACATGTGTTAATTGTAAAGCATCCTTGGGTTTCAGAAAGGCACTGTAGTGTAACATTATTTCATCTACAGTACATCATCAAAAGATACAGAGAATCTGGAGAAATCCTTGTATGCAAAGGTAAAGGCCAACAGTCTATACTGGATGCTCATGATCTTCAGTCCCTCAGGCAGCACTGCAATAAAAACAGACATGATTCTGTACTGAAAATCACTGCATGGGCTCAGGAACACTTCCAGAAATCATTGTCTGTGAACTGTTTTCTGTGCAGTTCAAATAAATAAACAAATCAGAGCAAGACAAAGCTGTATCATGCAAAGAAAATGCCATATATCAACATCAGTTAGAAACGCTGCTGTCTTCTCTGGGCCAAAGTTAATTTAAAATGGACTGAGGCAATAAATTGTGAGTCCTGAAATGGTACAATGTCTCACTTTCAACATCTGATATGTTTTGCATTCTACTGTGAATAAAATATGGTTCTATGAGATTTGCAGATCATTGTATTGTATATTTATTTATTTTACACAACATTTTTGGAATTGCTGATTTATTTCCTATAGGTCAAAGTTTCATGTTAGATAAAATCACGTCTGTAAGAATGATTAATCAACGAGAACACTCCAGAACGGCTTACAGCTGTACAGCCTGGGGAGCATAATAGAGTCGTAAGTCAGTGTATTAAGCGAAGTGATTAGCGAGATTAGAGAGTGGATGGCTTCCCTGCCGACTGTAGCCAGGGCCCCATGTCCCTCTGCATATGGCCACCCCAGCCCAACTGTTCTGGGTTTGACCCGTCACATTGGATCATGACGCACAGTCCATTGCATCAGAGCGCTTTCAATGCACACCATCTGTTGGTGACAAATTGTATGATAGCAGGCACCGCGATAAAAGCCTCGCATTTATTTTTCATGAGTCCCAACTAATTTTAGACGTCAGTGCATGAAACCAGGGAATGAATAATGGATCTGCCCCAATCCTCTCACATTGGATCAACAAATTGCTTTCTGTATGGCAGTAGACAATGGCAGTTTAACCACTACACGTGAGGTGGGATGACTTCCAGCTGAAGGCTGTTCCATGTCATTGGTCGTAACAGTTACTTCTATTTCAGTGTTGTGTATTTATGGCATGGCAAAATGGTACAAGCTGTCATAGCAGCATGCAGTTTTATGGCTTAAGGCTAATTTCCTCACAAGCAGATTAAATCTGACCAAATCACCATTCAAACATTTCCAACTTGTTATTCAATCCTGATTTGAATGTTGTATGTTTGGTCAGCATTGTTATAAATGTTCTTTTTGAGCCGGTACAGAGCAATTCCAAGACTGGTAAAATCAGGATTTTTAAACCAGTCAGTTTATGAGTGTGACATAACATTACCGAAAAACTCAACTGTTTACACTAGAGGCAAATCAGATGACTTTCCCAAATCAGATCTTTTGTGATGACTCTCAACTGGATTTGCGTGTCCAGACATCATAAACCTATCTGCATGGCATCAGCAATTATGCAGCCACTGTAACAACGGAGAAAGACCAGGACCCAAGTGCAAGCTATTATTAAAATTCACAAAAGCAGCATCACAAAAACAAAAGAAAAGGTTGAGAGCCAAATAAATATTTCAACAAAAGCAAACACATCCACAGGGATGCAAAACCAGAGTCGAAAACAAGAACATGACTAACTAGAAAAGTTCCTGAAGGAAACGCTGGATGGTTGTGCAGCTAACATGACTCACACTGATTACAAAAGTTTCCCAGGTGGTTGCTAGGGTGTTGCTAAGTGGTTGCTAAGATGCTGCAATGGTATCCGTGGTGTTTGCTATG
This sequence comes from Crenuchus spilurus, assembly GCA_036984385.1. Lineage (NCBI taxonomy): Eukaryota > Metazoa > Chordata > Actinopteri > Characiformes > Crenuchidae > Crenuchus > Crenuchus spilurus. Next base: position 61,905 of record BRDA01003752.1, read on the forward strand.
GTGTTGCTAGGTGGTTGATAAGGTGTTGCTATGGTATCTTGGTGGGACTGTGGTGTTGCTAGGTAGTTAGTAAGGTGTTGCTATGGTATCTGTGGTGCTTGCTTTGGTGTTGCTAAGATGTTGCAAGGTGGTTGCTAAGGTGTTGCTATGGTATTTGTGGTGGTTGTTGTGGTGTTGCTAAGGTGTTGCCAGGTGGTTGCTAGGTGTTGCTATGGTATCTGTGATGGTTGCTAAGGTGTTCCTAGGTAGTTGCTAAGGTGTTGCTAGGTGGTTGCTAAGGTGTTGCTGAGTGGTTGATAGATGTTGCTATGGTATCCTTGGTGATTGCTAAGGTGTTGTTATGGTATCCGTGGTATTTGCTTTGGTGTTGCTGAGTGGTTGATAGATGTTGCTATGGTATCCTTGGTGATTGCTAAGGTGTTGTTATGGTATCCGTGGTATTTGCTTTGGTGTTGCTAAGGTGTTGCTATGACTAAAAATACTAGATGATACACAAAAAAGACCTCACAGTAGTTTGAAAAGAAATCAGAGTGTATTTAGCATGAGATACTTCAAAATTAGTTTCTGCTGATATCGTGAACTTCATTAAATGGGTCACAGCGGGCACTGCAGTCTGCATCAAATGTGGTTTGTGTATGTATATAATCCTTCAAATGTAGGTTTCAGATTGTATTCTGTTGTTATACAAAAATCTTCAAATGTAGTTTGGATCTGGCTTGCAAAAATCTGATTTTGGGTAGGTTTTGACTGCTTGGGCTATCTAAAATCAATCTAGACATCAGGAAATCAGATTTGGGCTAGCAGTCTGGATGTCAGCATAAAAATCTAAATCACATACAGTATAAAAAGATTTCTATTTAAATTGAAAGATGTTTTCTTCCAGAGTATCCAAAGTATCGATGTTTCAGTATCAATCTGCCCAAAGTGTTCGCAGCCCTCTCAAGGCCCGAAAGTATGTGCAGTATGTTCAGTGGGCTGCTGTGTGGGAGTGTTAGAATACATAAATTTGTATTATGATTCATATAAGTCAGTAGTCCTGAGAAAACACCCTGAGGAGTGGGAGTGAGGTTACTGTAATTATACACATGCTTAGACTCACTGAGCATTGAACAGAGGAGGCAGAATCTCGCTTGGCGAGGAGGATTTGTACTGTAGAAGAGCGTTTGTTAAGAATGCACTATTGTGTGAGACAAATGAATGACATCTGCCACTGAATTGTTGACAGAATGCTTTCATTAGCAGTGCTGGCAGAGCCCTCTGTATATGAAACACAACGCAGTTGTTTCACAAAAGCTAAAACCTGGAGGGAACTTTTTCATCATCTACCTCAATCACTTATTCTTCTCACTTGAAAGGAGAAATATGGATATGAGGCTGTTCTTCCTCACTAATACTGAAACCATATTGTATTTTGAACCGTAATAAAGCAAAGCACACATTATTATTTATTTGTTTTGTTTTGTTCAGTTTGTTTTTGGAAACTTTCTATTTTTCCACACTTCAAAGGAGACGTCCTGCACGGTGAATTCTGTTTTCTCAGGCAGACTGATTTTTGCACATCAGACAAAAGATCTGTCAGAATGAATTAACTTGATGGCTGGGATGATGGTTTGTTTTGAAATCAGTCTCTCATGAAGAAATCCCTCATAGGGTTGGAAATATGCAAAAGGAAAACATCCAACCCACGTAAAGGCTACATAATGATCGTCTGCATAGATGCCAATTCAGTCAACAGTCTTTACGTCAGCCTTATCACATCTCTTTATTAAAGCTTTATAAAGCATTTCACTATTAAGCATGTTCTTTCTTTACACTTTTAGCAAAATGTGTACATTAGAAAATAATCTCTGAACAGTCACCTTGTGTGTAAGGTCAGTACTTTCAGCAGTCTTCGTTTAGGTAGTGGGAATTGGGCTGGCCCATCAGCATCCATATAAGCAAGTGAGCAGTAGAAAACACTTTGCACATGTGCAAAATACTTTCAATAATGAGCTGTGGGGCACGATTGTGCTGGTTCCATGCTGAGAATAGCCAATAATAAATGAAGGATTTGCATACACAAGCTTATGGGATACCGCTTGTCACTCAAAAACATCACAGTAACCATTAGCTGCTGCTAGCAATGCGATAATGTATCAGATTGACAATTTAATCAAAGTTAACAGCTGGATAACACACAGTCATCTTACCTCAGTAAAAGGCTTATTTCCTTTATTCATGACTGGAATGGATTGTATTTAAGTTCCTTTGGTCACATTAACCAAAGTAAGGGCAACGGAATACCACCGCTAAGTAGTGTGCACGCTCGCGACAGGGGATGCATCTCACAGTGGCGGTGCCGAATTCGGCACAACACCGGATTATACTTTTTGGAATTTCATTGATGAGATGCATTTGTGGTTAAATTAACTGAGCAAGTAGGTTTGTTTATAGCAGGGGTAGGCAACTCCAGTCCCTGAGTGCCGGTTTCCTGCACAGTTTGGTGATCTACCTGATCAAACACACCTGATTCAACTCAGCGGGCAATTAGCATGTTCAATTGTAGTGTCAGAGCAGTGACATCACAAAAACTGTGCAGGAAACCGGCACTCCAGGACTGGAGTTGCCTACCCCTGGTTTATAGTTTCACTGACAAGTGGGATGCTGCCCGTAGAATTTTTTGTGCCCACCTGGCTTTCTATTCTAGTGATGCCACTGGTGAGGTGAGAGGTCTTAGTTCTTGTGAGAGCTCTTTGTTTATAGAGACCAAATGGGCATTTTTAGTTCAACACTTCTGTGCAGTTTGTGTATTCTAGTTACACTGGAGGCCCTGAAGAGTCACCAGTAGCTTTGCACTGTGCTGTTGTTATTTACTTTTGTTGCTTTTCTTCTCATTAATTTATGTATAGTTTTCCCTCAAGCACATATAAAGGCGCTGTAAAGAAGCCATTTAAAAGCCACCCATTCATAGCAAACAGCCGAGCCAACAATACAAATGATTCAAATGATCTAAGAAAACTGTTAAAAACAAGTCAGTGTCATTTATTATTTATTCATAGCATGTTTATTATGTTAACTCTGACAGCCATAATTTGCGTTTGGCTGTAATAGTGAAGTGAAAGTGACACACAGACCAATGTGCTTCTACATTTAACCCATCCATTCAGTGAAAGCATAAACTTTATATACGAACTCTTCTGTTTACTCCCGTTTTGTCATTTTGAGGCCAAAATGAATGCCATATTGCTTGTGCTTACACATTAAATGCAAATTGTGACCAGAGCATGCACAGTAGAGAGGAAATCCTAGGTAGCACTACTGCTCAAACACAACCCCCTCTGTTGGGGTGATGCCCCTTTTGAGTGTCTGTTATTAACTTAGTGCTGAACAAAACATCACTTCTCTTCAAAGCGTAAATGTGATTCAATCTTATTAAAAGTGGCAGAAGCCGAGCTGTGTTTGTTATCTGCTTTGACATGTTCTTCTGTCAAGCTGTAGATCACCTCATCACCACACCCCTTTAAATGTTGACAAATAACTTAAAACACTTATAACATATATAAAAATACTGATGGGTTAAATAGTAGGTACATCTTGTGGAATTAGCACAAGAATGTGGAAACTATTTTCAAATTTGTTGTAGCTCCCATTCAATAAAACAATTGTGGGCGGGGTTTAAAACTGTACTGCAACCAGCCACTAGATGGCATCAGAGTCTATGAGTGAAACAGATAAACACACTAGTAGACATTGAGCCCTCAAGAGCAGTGGGCAACCCTTTCTATGGTGCCCGGGTAGCAGTTGAGGTTTGTGCCTTGCTTAATGGCAATTGTGTCATGTCCCATTGGTTCGGGTGGATGGAACCAGGCTGTTTTTTTTTTAACCACAAGCCCACAGCTGCCTCCAGCATCAGTTTTAATAGTCAGTGAAATTTATGTTCTTGTTGTTTACACTTTGCCCATGACCAGACCTAGGATAATGACATTTGTACCCAGCTGATGTCTATATGCTTGTGTTGTAGGGAAAGGGGAGCACGGGAAGCCATATCCGCTTGCAGAGGATGAGTGTGATGACTCAGTGTACAAAGAGAATGGTTTTAATATCTACGTCAGCAACAACATTGCTCTGGATCGCTCCCTACCTGACATCAGACATCCAAAGTAAGTAGAGCTACCATAAGCCCTCGTGTTGTTGCCCTCCTTTTTTTCCATGTTGGTAGTCCCAGGACCACACTGTGGTCAGTAATACACCCAGTACTTCTAATTAAAGTCTGATGTTTTTGATGATTTGAGTCAGGTTTCAAAAGAATTAGGACATACATGATACATAACAGTTTAATATCTTTAATAGCTCATTTGAATGTAATCCAACCTTATAATGGTCTATCATTTACATCAACATATTCAGTCCCTACACTCATCAGCTCCTCTTAGCATACAGGTGCACGTTGTAGTTCTACAATCAGACTGTGGTCCATCTGTTTCTCTGTATACTTTGTTCACTTAATGGTCAGGACCCCCTACAGAGCAGGTGGATCATTCTCAGTGACACTGACGTGGTGGTGGTGTGGGTTGGCAGTGTAGGTAAGCTCGGAAATAGGTTATTTAATCCTAATATTCTTAAAACAGTGTTATAATGGTCACAGGACATTGTTGGCATTGCTATGTCTGATCCACTCATACCAGCGTAATACGCACTAATGCACCATTATGAATGATCCACCTGCTCTGTGATGGTTCCTGAACAAATTATACAGAGAAACAGATAGACTACAGTCTGTAATTGTAGAAATACAAGGTGTACCTATATGTTCAGTGGTGCTGCCTACTGTCTATCTGTCTACACGTGTTGGAGCCTTGTCATTGACCTGGACCTCAAGATTGTCTTTTTTAGCCTGTTTTGACAAATGCAATCTATTTCACTCTTTTGTATCAATCAAAATGACTTTTACTCCTGAGAGCTCACCTCTTCACATATGACTGAAATTACTGCAAATATGACTGAATACTTTCTAGTCTCTTTCATCTGAGGTTGTCATAGCCAAAGATGAAAGACAGAGGTGTGCAGTCTGTCCATTAACTTGCTTTGGAGCAGATGGGCTTGTTTCACACACGCTCTCTCTCTAAATGAGCTCTTTGATGGATTGAGCATTAATTGTTCTCAGAAGGCTCACCACTCTCATGTCATTTGCTACCCATAGAAACTGGGTTCTGGGGATGGATTTTCAGCAAATGCACTTATACCTCTCGTACCTAAGCAACACAGCCTCACAACGAAAATGTTGCAAGGTTGACTTTCTCAAGTCCCCCGCCCGAACGTCTACCCGGCAAAGTTTTCTGCTCTTTCAGAAACCCCTGGATTTTGCATCATCATCTGAGTGCTGTCGAATGTCCACCGTATTGCTACCTAACTAGCCAGCGCTTGATGGTGTGTTGACAGTTATCACACTAACATTTGCCAATTTCATCTGTTCCCATATAAATGCCCGCGCCCTGGTTACATTCTTTAGTAAAGAAAATATTTGGCAACTGAAATTATTCAAAAAAGGCAAAAACAATCTCTTTCGGTGTTATAAGTAAAAAAAACATAATAATTTATACTGAACAGTTTTTAATGTAACCTGTTACATTTTTTTTTCTACAGTAATGTTAGTTTAATGTTGGCTTAACATTCAGAATTGTGCTTTTCCTCACCAACAAAACACAGATTCACCAGCACAGTTACAGTTTGGTGATGAAGTGGAAGAAGACAACAAACTACAAGCACAACCTTTACTAAACTACACTTGTTATGATGAAGCCAGAATACAAACCGGATTCCAAAAAAGTTGGGACGCTATACAAATTGTGAATAAAAACTGAATGCAATGATGTGGAGATGGCAAATGTCAATATT
>BRDA01003752.1:74989-86063 GCA_036984385.1 Crenuchus spilurus
TTATTGAGGTTGTTTATGGACTAATATCTCTTATTCTAGCGATTAATAGTTTGTTGAGGTTGTTTATGGGCTAATATCTCATATTCTACTCATTAATAGTGTTTATTAAGGTTGATTATGGACTAATATCTCTTTTTCTTGCAATTAATAGTGTTTATTGAGGCTGTTTATAGGCTAATATCTCATATTCTAGTGATTAATAGTGTTTATTGAGGCTGTTTATGGGCTAATATCTCATTCTACTGATTAATAGTGTTTATTGAGGTTGATTATGGACTAATATCTCTTTCTTGCAATTAATAGTGTTTATTGAGGCTGTTTATGGGCTAATATCTCATATTCTACTGATTAATAGTGTTTATTGAGGCTGTTTATGGGCTAATATCTCATATTCTAGTGATTTAATAGTGTTTATTGAGGCTGTTTATGGGCTAATACCTCATATTCTAGTGATTAATAGTGTTTATAGAGGTTGTTTATGGACTAATATCTCTTTTTCTTGCAATTAATAGTGTTTATTGAGGCTGTTTATGGGCTAATATCTCTTATTCTAGCGATTAATAGTTTGTTGAGGCTGTTTATGGGCTAATATATCATATTCTAGTGATTAATAGTGTTTATTGAGGATGTTTATGGACTAATATCTCCTGTTCTAGTGATTAATAGTGTTTATTGAAGTTGTTTATGGAGTAATATCTCTTATTCTAGTGATTAATAGTGTTTATTGAAGTTGGTTGTGGATTAATATCTCCTATTCTAGTGATTATTGGTGTTTATTGAGGATGTTTATGGACTAATATGTCATAATCTAGTGATTAGTAGTGTTTACCATACAAGACTGTCTGAAGTCTCTCTCTCTCTCTCACACACACACACACTTCTTCTTTGGTTTGGTTTAATGATTGACTGCTTATAATAATTCTAGCAGCATTAATAACGATGATAATGGCAGAATAAATAATGTTTGTATGCAAATCCAAGAGTATTTACATTTGTGCATCATCATCAACCATCTCAGTATTAATCTCCTTATTTGCTTATTTGCAGTTATGAGGTCTGTGTGCACAAACGCAGACAGAACAGATGGTTTTAAGTTTGGCCAAGATCAGCAGTTATTTACTGCAGAGGTTGCTCTACAACAATGTGAACAAATGTGACACTTGTGAAAGTGGAAAACTGTGAAAGCTGATAAATTCTGTATGAGGGAAATGCAACTAATGCTCTGAAATTGCTCACAGCAGTAGTGCAGGTTTGTCTTTTCTCTCTGAGATCAATGTTTTAGATCTTTACTCTGGCTGGTCACTATGGTCAGAGTCTGACCTTGCTTTGGATCTATATGAAGATATCACTGCTGTCGAGATAAAACCTTCTCAACATTTATATAGAAGTCAATGTAAAAAGACCTTTTGGAGGCTCTTTGGTGTTCCAGTGGTCATAAAATGTGTCTGGCTGGTGCTTTAGAGCTTACGTTCTTAACATTATAGGTTCATTCATTCATTCATTCATTATCACACCCACTTATTCCTTATCAGGGTCGCGGTTAGTCCCCTACCCCCTCACTGGGCGCAGGGCAGGGCATTACATTAATCAACTAAGCCCAGGACAGGGCGCCAATCCATCGCTGGGTGACAGACACAGACACACACACACCTATGGACAATTTAGATTACCCAATTCACCTGATCCCCATGTTTTTGGACTGTGGGAGGAAACCGGAGTCCCCGGAGGAAACCCACGCAGACACGGGGAGAACATGGAAACTCCGCTCAGATGGGGATTCGAACCCAAGACCCCAGCGCTGAGAGGCGAACGTGCTAACCACTAAGCCACTGTGCCGCCACATTATAGGTTTTATTCTTATATTTGATGTTTATGGCCTCACTGACCTCATTTTTGGGTAACAAAAGCAGAATATATTCATTATTTTGACTAAAATACTCAAATGAAACAAACTCTGCTTTTATTACAGAATTACTGTATTTGTGTCAACATTGAACAAGAACAACTGTTTTGTTTTTAACTTATTTTTACATTTTTTTTTTTTTTTTCAGACAGAAAACAAAAAAGGAGGGTTAATTTCATGCTAGAATAGTGTGACTTTAATGGTGAATACTCCCTTTCTTGGAGTGCTGCATGAGAATTGTTCTTAATATACAATTTGAAAGAAAAATAAACTGAATTTGCATTTTTTTTCACATCTGTTTAATGAATGCACACACACACACACACACACACTAGTGATCTGTAAGCACACACATACCCAGAGTGGTGGGCAGCCTGCTGAAGCACCTGGGGAGCAGTTGAGGTGTGGGTGCCTTAATGAAAAGCACTTCAGCTTTTTTAATAATTTTCCTGCTGATTCTGAGGCTCCTTCCGGTCCCAAACCCGATTCTCTAACACTTAGCCCACATTTGCCCCTCCTGCTCCTTATTGCTTTTTATATATAATGATGTCTGTTACTGAAGATGTGTTTAATACAGTACTAATCAAAAGTTTGGACACACCTTCTCATTCTGTATTTTTTTTTTTTTACTTTCCTTCATTGTAAATGAACCCTGAAGTCATCCAGACTATGAAGGAACACATAAGGAATCATGTAGAAAACTTAAAAGTGTTAAACAAACCAAAATATGTTTTAGATTTTAGATTCTTCACAGTAGACACACAACTGATGTCTCAAACACATTAAGAGGCAAGAAATGCAAGTCATGAACTCTTGACAAGACACAGCTGTTAATTGAAAGCCATTCCAGGTGACTACCTCATAAAGCTGACTGAGAAAATGCCAAGAAAGCTGCATCTAAGCAAGAGGTGCCTACTGTGAAGAATGTCAAATATAAACATATTCTGGTTTGTTTAACACTTTTGTTTAATAAATAATTACAGATGTGTTTATTCATAGTTTAGATGACTTTAGTATTAATCTACTATACAGACCATTTTTAAATAATGAAAAACCACTGAGTGTCCAGAAAGTGTGTCCAGACTTTTGACTGTGCCGTATGAAGAACATTCTCTCAAAAATTGTCTTTCTTGTCTTTGTTTTGGTACCACACGAGTGGCACCAGCTCAAAAATGTTCAGCTAATACTGTCCTGGTCACACTTAAACAGGTCATTTAGACTAAAATCAAACCAGGTGCGCATGTAAAGGTGACGACTGTCCTAATGTTGACTTCAGTTACCCGTGATTCTCTGAGACTGCCGTGTTCTGTTGGTCAGTAGCCGAGCATTTGGCTCTGTAATGCACTTTGATGACTGGATTAGAGACTCATCCAAAATGGTATTGATCTTATCTGAATGGTTGTGGACAGAAATAAAAGCCCGATTCTGCTTTGCTCACATTTCTTGATGCTTTTTTGTTTTGTTTTGTTTTTAGTATATTTCTAACAAATTCTGCTCACAGCATTGAGTCCCTAAAGCCCGCCCACATTTTAATTAGAATATCTGTTGTATCTGAGGCTTCTTTTGATTGTGTTAAACTGTGTTTCTTTGTACCAGATTGACTCCCAAATGAATCAGTCGCAGGTATTGGCAGTGAGATGCTAGTTTGAGATTTAGTTTTATTTCTGAGGTAGTGATTTGGTTTTAAAGATTTTACTTCTGTCCACTTGGTCTGGAGCGACTTCTTACAGTATTGCAGCAGGTCCAGCTGTAGGGCACAGCAGTAAGGTCACAGTGCAAACTGAACTGTGGTATTTAATGAGGAGCTTTATTCTGCACTTATTATTCCAGTATATTCTAAAAATGTCCAAAATGTGTGAATATTTTACCTTCATGTCATTAGTGAATGTGTTGGGTAATTAGCATATTAATGCAGTGCAGTACTGTAATGTGTGTTGGTGAGAACCTGATGATATGTATCATGCAGGTGTTACGATTGAATATATTTGTGATATTGTGATACAGTAAGCATAGTGATATGTTGTATTTTAGGACATCTGTCAGCGGTCACTCTTGCCTGTTTCTGTTGAGCTGGAAGAGTCTAATGGCTGAGGATGGATCATAACACTGCCACCTCCTGGTGGGAATTTAAATACAACATACATTTAACACACTTTTTGGCTAACAATATTTATTTATTAAAAATCCATCCTGTATTTTTGAGAATCAATACACAGGGCCAGCGCTCTGCCCACACGGAACACACACTGCACATGGGGAACCTTTACATCAAAGGGGGCACCACTTAAGTCTCCACTGCGCACCCTCCTCCCCCACAATATGTAATATGTCTCAATAATAGTTTGTGTGTCTGGATTTTGCCTTTTACAATTACAATAAACTATTACAAGGCATCTAACAACATTTTAAATTGTATTTCTATTTTTAAAGGCTATATTTCATAGTACATTTATTATAAATCCCAGGTAATTGTTCTAATCTGTGATTAGCATTATCAAAAATTATTATTTTTTATATATTGATCAGTATGACTTATAACTCATGCAAATCAAATTATTAGAATATTTCATTTTGAGTTTGATTAAATTACTATTCAAACTATATCAACATTAAAACAAAACGACTTGGAATGACATTTACCTTTTTGAATGTAATTTTGAGCACAAATGAACTTTTTCTGGATAGTTTGATTTTGTTTTATGATACTGTATCAGTTCTCAAAAACACGTGATCAGTGCTTTAATAGTTTTCATGCAAGCACTGGTGGCAGACAGTATAAGAGGGGCATTTGCCACTGGGGACTTACTCCACTTTCTGTATTTGCAATAACATTAGCTGATTGCCTGCAGCTGTGACTGGTTTATTTAATGGTTCATGCTGTGTGCTTTGTGCAGGGTAATCAGTTATATTGTCCCTAGCACCTGACTGTTTTAAATAATCTCCAACTCATAGTCTATGGCCATTCTTGTATGTTTGTCCTATGAGGCCAGAGACTTTCCTGGCATGACATGTCGGCCTGTAAACCTGAACCTCTCAGCAGGTAAGGCCAGGAACCCATAGGGTGACCACCTTGCATGTGACTCAGCACACCTTACCCCTCTGGTTCATACAGTTTAGGGCTATTAGATATTTCATTGACTAAGTGGCACAGCTGGTAGTGTGGCAGTACATTGTATTTTTCTTTCTTGTGTAGCTGGTTTGTATAGTTTGTGGTAACTTTTAGTTTGTGTTTGTTTTGCTTGCTTGTTTGTCCCCATGCAATACTTGCTGCCCTTCTATCTACATTTGACTCTTTCCCAGAGGCTTCTAGCTCTGTTATTTATCTCATAATGTTGCAACAATCCAGGCAGAGTTTCCCTCATATTGGTCTGAGGCTGCCATGTGTTGATGTCTGGTGGTTAATTAGTCTCAAAACCAGCTGTCAGAGGGACAGGGTTTAGGCTTTGACACATTGTCAGAAGTGTCATTACAGTTATTTTAAGCTGGTGATTGGATGTGTCTCCTCCTTAAGCTCTTCAGCAAGTGTTTGCATCAGTTTGTCCTGATTGCTGTTGTTGTTAAGGGAACTTACTGAGATTCAGTACAGATTTGAAACATTCAGAGGCATTTGATGCTGACAAAACATCCCAATGCTGTTGTTGACACATTGTCAGTGGAAGTGCGGTGGAGTTTTTAGGCTGGGTGCTGGAAAAATTCTCTTCCAAGTGCCGTGTTCCTACGTAATCTGATGTACTGTTCATCAAGGTGTACAAGATCATACAGCAGTGAGGCGGATGAGTGTCAGGGCTAATGTTTGGGATGTTGGAAGAGTCTCTGACAATGTCTTGATTGACTCTGTTGATGAGTCGTTTTAAGCCTTTTGTAGGGGAACAGAGTAGAAACTGTTCTGGCTGCCTCGTGGATGCAGATTATCTGTTCCACTAAAAATGGTGCTGGTTCTTCAGCTGTCCAACTGATCTGTCTGCAAGCCTATTGATGGAGTTCGAAGCTGTTCTTCTGATGCTTTGTTTAGACTGCTCAGCTCTCAGTAAATATGTAGGCATCTGTTCACTCAGAAATGTATACATTTCACTTGTTAATCTTGGTGCTCAGTTACCCTATATTATAAGCTCCCAAGTAAAAAAATGAGGCCATGTGATTAAGGTGGTAGTAACTTCAGGCTCCTGCAGATGGCGCTCTATGAGGATGATCAGGCTATGAGCAGCAGAGACTTAAGTGGTGCCCCCATGGACGTTTGGGGCCCCATGCTTAGTGCGTGATCCTACTTTGTGACCTATTCTCCCCCCCCCCTGGATCAAGCAAAAGACCTTTGTTCACAAACGCATCCTCCAGCCTAAAATTATGCTCACTATGGACTTCAATCTTCCTGGGGGGGGTGACTCAAGTCGTCGAGGGAGGCAGTATGGGGGCACACAAAGGATTTATGCTTAGGGCACCTACTTGCCTAGCACCGATCTTGATCCATCACACACCCCACAGGTACTTACAGTGGTAACCCTACTTACGAGCATCCCTACTAACGAGTATTCCAGGTCACGAGTCGAGATCTCTGAATATTTTTGTTCCAGGTAACGAGTAGCGTAAATTAGTTCAAGTATGCCAACCGCTAGGGGCGCTGCGGTCGTAGCATCTCCTAGATGCTACAGTAGAAGAAGATGTCAGTCATTACCTTTGACCGCTGTCCAGTGAAAGTGAAAGTGCTAGTGAAAGCGATGCTAAGGTAGCAAAAGTTAGTGAACAAGAATGTTAGATAAATTTTACTTTTACTTTTCATGTGATAAGTGTAACCATGCAGCCGCCAGCCTACATGAGCACCGTCGGTCTCCCTCTCCTCAGCGGCCAGCCTACACGAGCATCGTCGTCGTCTTGTTTATGCTTTAAAAAACCCATATAAACACATTATTCAGCATATTAAAGTATACTGTATATTGGCGGGCTGACACTGATTAATCAGTTTTACATGTATTTTTATGGGGAAAATGCATCCAGCTAACGAGCAAACCAGCTAACGAGCTCAGCTCCTGCACGGATTAAACTCGTAAGTAGGGTTACCACTGTATAGCCTGATTATCTTCATATAGTGCCATCTTCAGGAGCCTGAAGTTACTGCCGCCTTAAACACACAAGTCTTTTAAATTTGTATTTGATGTTTATTCTGAGGTTTGATGTGATTTGTGCCAGGCTGTTTTTTCCTGAGCTCAGATTACTAGTTGTCTAATTTGATTAATCTTAAATGTTAAAAGTTGAACTTTTTTATTAAAATAAGATCATTTGTTCATTGAAAGGTTCTGGTTCTTTACATTTTTGGTACTTTTCTGCATTTTAATCAGAAGCTGATATTTCTGTTGCACATCTCTATATGTGTTCTCTTTTTCTTTCTCAGAGCACCTCGGGGCTCATCTGGAGGACTACATGTCCAGGTACCCGAAGGTGCGTATAGTGCGCACTAAGAAGCGAGAGGGACTGATCCGAACCCGCCTGCTGGGAGCTTCTGTGGCTAAAGGGGACGTTCTCACCTTCCTGGACTCCCACTGCGAGACCAACATCAACTGGCTACCACCTCTTCTCGGTCCGTCCACGCAAAGAACCACTTATCTCTCTCTCTGTCTCTCTCTCTCACTCACACACACACACACACTCTCTCTGTCTTTCACTCTCTTTCTTTCTCTCTCTCTCTCTCTGTCTCTCTCTTTCTCTCTCTCTCTCTCTCTCTCTCACTCACACATACACACACACACACACACACACACTCTCTCTCTGTCTTTCACTCTATCTCTCCATCTCTCTCTCTGTCTCTCTCACACAAACACACACTCTCTCTTTCACTCTCATCTCTCTCCATCTCTTTCTAACTCTTTCACTCTCACTCTCTTGGGTTCTTTCTCTGTTACTCTCACTCTCTTTATCTCTTTCTCTTTCTCTCTATCGCCCATCTCTCTCTCTCTCACACACTCTTTCTCTCTATCTCTCTCACACACACCCTGTCTGTCTTTCACTCTCCATCTCTCTCTCTCTCTCTCTCTCCATCTTTCTATTTCACTCTCACTCTCTTGCGTTCTTTCTCTGTTACTCTCACTCTCTTTATCTCTCTCTTTCTCTCTATTGCCCATCTCTCTCTCTCTCACACTCTTTCTCTCTATCTCTCTCACACATACCCTCTCTATGTCTTTCACTCTCCATCTCTCTCTCTCTCCATCTCTTTCTAACTCTTACACTCTCACTCTCTTGCATTCTTTCTGTTACTCTCACTCTCTTTATCTCTCGCTCTGTCTCTCGCTTTCTCTCACTCTTTCTTGCTCTTTCTATCTCACTCTTTCTCTGTATCTCACTCTTGCTCTTTCTGTCTCTCTCACTTTATCTCTTTATTTCTGTCGCTCTCTTACTCTCTCTCTCTCTCTCTCTCTCTCTCACTCTTTCTATTTCACTCACTCTCAGTCTGTCTGTCTGTTTCTCTCTCTCTTTCTCTCTCTCCTGTTTCCCATTAGAATGAAAAAACAGCCTCTGCTGAAAATCACACACACCTTTCTTCTCCATTTTGCTTATCTCTGTCCTCTGAATCTACCAATTTCACAAATCAAATGCCTTTCTTGTTCAAAGCTGCACACTCCTGCAGTTCGTTGATAAAAAAAGAGAATCAGCATTTTCCATATTTCTTTTGCTCTCTTTCTTTCTCTTTCTAACTCTCCACCTCTTTCTTATTCAAAACCTTTTTCTCCCCTTCAAACATGTATCTGATCTACAATAACACTGTGTAGCATTTTACACCCTGCTGAGGCCTGTATGTGGCCCAAATGTGTCCAGTCTCCACTACACATACACCTACTACTGTCACCATGAGCCAGGATGTCTACATACATTATACCATTCACAAGTACAGGTGTTAGTGTAATAGCACAGACTGCACACTTACAGTGTGCACTTAGCAATGGTGAGCTAATGCAGTGAATTAGTGAAAAGGTAACATTGTAAACATATTTAAGAGTATGCATTAGCCATGTTTTCTTACAAATATGCTACACATACATAGTAGACTTGTCCACGCTGTGCATGCAAACATACTTGTTAACATGGTTCCTTAATTAATGCTTAATTACTTAGCACACAGCAGTTGATCATAGTTTATTAATTGCGTAAACTACAGGTTATGTGGGCTTATTAACTAATAATAATAATAACAACAACAACAACAACAACAACAACAGCAACAATAATAATATTAATTAATCTACTAATAAGTAGCCAGTTAGTAGGTTAATTAACACTTAACCTGTAGTTAATAAGCCATTAAACCTGTAGTATCCACAGTAGTTGAACACTGGTTACTTATTCATTATGTTTGAATCCACATAGTAGTTTATAGCAGTGAATAGTAATTAATGTAGAACTGTGATGGTACTAGTGCTTAGTTTATAATTAATTAATTAAGCATTAATTAAGCAACCATATTGTAAAGTGTTACCATATATTCTTTTCTAGCTACTATTATGAGGTTGAATGACCACCCAGTACCTTTTTCTGAACATGTAAGGACTGTTATGCAGTATCTACATGGAAAACAGTGCTATTAGCTAGTCATCAGTTAGGATTAGAAGAGAGGAGGGAGGATTGTAAGAAATTTAAGAGGTTTAAAATCACATTTTTAAGCACGATTGCAGATTTATAGTTTCCAGTCTTGTTTGAATGACTTACATAGTCCAGTTTGTTGTGATAGTATTAGGCTTAAGCCAGTAGATGATGCCATTGCCTATTGTCAGGGGCTGACAGGCATCACAATGTTGTGCCAGCGCCCCCTCCTCCACTGAAAACCCTCTACAGCAACAGCGGGTGGAGTCTTCCTGGCATCTCGCTACGACTTGAGTCACAGTTTTACTTTCACGTTATTCGCTCATTGTTGGGAGGCTACCTCTTCTTTAAACACATAGAGCTGGATAACCACTCATGTTTCTGTTTCAGTGCCATCTTTTTCTCATTTATGTGTCAGAGAAGTGCGCTTTTCAGCAAAGAAGAGACACCACAGTCACAGCATGAATGCTAACATGCTAACTCACTAATTGGCATCTCATATTATAAACGCAAAAATAAAATACAATATTGAAAATGTTTATAATAAAAATTTTTATTTGACATACAATACATGTCAAGTGAGATATTTAAAGCCTATTGTTGATCAATTTAGCTCATAACTGAGCTGGCCAATCAGGCACAATAATATGATGGTCAGTAGTAGTTGGTACTGTAGGCAGCTGCTGGGCATCTCCATAAAACGTGTCAGCAGATGGAAGCATGAAGTGCCCTAATATCTCTAAAGCCTTACTGATAAACCACAATCTTATCTTAAACAAACTAGCAACATGTGCTACATTTCTGGATGGTGCTGTCAGTTCCTTCTTGACCTGTCCACCCACATCCGTCTCCAGGATGAAATGAGGCTGTTTGATTGAATCCATTTTCCTGCATGTGTTCTTCGGGCTTAATTAGAACCGTTCTCCGTCCTCTCCTTTTTATTGATGCTGAGGCTCAGCAAACATCCTGGGTATTTAGATTGAGGCTGCTTAAGAGCCACATCTGAAATGGGCAGAACAGACGAACAAAGCGCAGGATTCTGCCCGAGTAAGCGCGGGCATTTTTTGGAGAGCTGGAGCGAAAACAAAGACGGGCGAGAATCAATAGATATGTTTGTGTGTACTGGCAAGAGGCAGCAGCCTGTTTGTGTGCTTAGAGCTATTCAGGAAAAGCCTCTTCGGTGTCTGTTACTCTGCGCATGTGCTCACGCATGGGAGGAAAAAAGGCTGAACAGGACGTGTGTTGATACAGTGTTTGAAGGAATTGATATTTTCATGATCTTGCATCATGCTAGAAGGTTTCTGAAAGCCTTTTTTCCATCACACGATATTGACGCAACCCAAACAATAGCAACTGCTCAAACACTTCAGCAAACTCACTTACAAACACTAGTAGGTACTAAAGGAGATTACAGCACGATCTGTACCTGTGCTCAATGTGGGGCTTCTCTCTCAGAACCTGCACTTTCTCAGCTCTGGAGTTTGGAGATACAAGACATACTTCAATTTATGTTCCTACTGCATCTGTACTGTCTCTGGAGTTTCTCTCTCTCTCTCTCTCTTTGAGGTCTCGACTCTTTCACGTCCAAGACTCTCTCTTCGGGGTGTA
>BRDA01003752.1:89794-97294 GCA_036984385.1 Crenuchus spilurus
TTCTTCTCTTCCGTCGAAGCTGCAGCAGTGATGTCAGCACGTTGTGTTGTTGACTGACTGACTGACTGTGGAGCTTAACGTGCTTTGAGGAAGTCAGACGTGCGGCAGGTTTACTTTAAAAAGCGGATTACTGGACAAAAACATTATTTTAGTCATTCTGTGACATTTTCGTTTCGTTTTTATTCGTCAACTAAAAGTCTAATACTTTTAGTCATAGTTTTCATTTTAAAATATTAGTTTTTATTTAGTTTTCGTCTCGTTCATTCACCTGGAAATACCTCCACACCGCGGACATAGCTGCTCCTTCTCTACTACCGGGCTGGTTAAAGTCACAAAAGTCACAAAATTTAATTTTTTAATTTTATTTATTTATTTATTTTGTGGCACAAACTAATACTGTCTGTTAGAAGGAAACGAAGCTCCCATCACGCTGGTATCGGATCCTGTAGTATCGGAGCACTTTTATGAATACCAGTACAAGTACACGCACATGGTATCGGACAGATACCCGATGCTGGTATCGGTATCGGTGCATCCCTACTTTATAATGTGAGCTGTTATGGTTTAACATTCTTTTCTTTTTCATGAGCAGAAAACTCAACTAGCATTGAAACGGTCATCCACCATGTTTGTTTACATCTAGTTCACAGAAGAGCTATTGAGGCTTGGAGCCACTGGTCAGGTGTTTACTCTTAAAGTGTGTGGCGTTCAGATTGTGTAGTGTGGGTGCCTTGATGACTAACAATAATCAAGGACAGAAAAAATCATTATGTGTCATGTTTTCAACACCATTTAGGACTTTTTAAATTCTGTAGTGTTAACCAGGCTTAAGACAAGTGTGAGGTTATCCTAAGGCTAAGGAATAAATGTATTCTTAAGGCATAATTTGTACGACTAACTTTTTTCTTAAGAAATTGAAGTTTTTCTTTCTTAAACGTTTAACAACCCATTTGGTAGAGCACATTTAAGTCAATCTTTCTTATTCAAGAAGCTGTTGAACTTAACACAATGTGATTGGGCCATCTCTACCAAACGGTAGAGGTATGTTAAGCTAAAAAAAAACATCCAGTAGATGTCAGAAATGCTACATCCACCACACAGATGAGTTTTAAACAGTGAACAAAGTTGGTATCTTATTGGCAAGTGCCATCTCATTGTATGTTTAAAAATACAATTACTTCTTTCTTGGTGAGGATGTTAAAGGTTTCAGACACTTAATGGTCCAAATTGCATCAACTTCACTGAACTAGTCCACAGTGTAGTAGCGCAACATCCCACACAAATAGTAAACAAGCGTAGAACAAAGGCTGGAGTTCAGACCCTGAACGTTTAGTCTCCTTTGTGGACGTGCTGCATCGTTTAGCCTGACTCCATGACCACTGTTTTAAAGCTCTGGCTGAGAGAGTTCACACAGGGTAAAGGACACAATCAGTGCCTCTTTTGAACAAGAGCAAGGTGCCGTCCTAATCTAACGAGGCTTTCAGCACGACTCCCACAAGACATTTCAAAGCAGCACATTCCTAACAAACACATGGAACAAATCCCTTCAGCGCCGCTCTCCTTTCATTTGATGATGCATCTTGGAGGGGGGAAAAAATAACTTCCATGTCCAATCATGTCAGGTGTCACATTTGTTAAATTCGGTGACTTTTTTTATTTTGCATTATCGTTTTCTTCTCCCAGACTCGAGCTCCATCTTTTGATGTGTGCCGGGGAAGCAGCGCCGTTTCAGATTGAGAACGAGCCTCATTAAAAACACACCGAGCACTGCGAATGGAAGACGCATGAAATGTCAGAGAGGTGTGTGACCTCTAGTTAAGAGAGTCTGCAGAGCACTGATAGAATTCACAGCAGGATGTGAGGAGTCTCTCCCGGCGTTGCACGCTGTTTCATCTCACTGTGGCATCGCTGGCCTTCATTCAAACGGCCAGAGGCTGGTAGAGAGAAAGCTTCTCTGTGTGTGTGTGTGTGTGTACTGGCATTTATTTATTTGTTTATTTAAATGAATGGTGTTTAAAGCTGGCATGATGATGTTTCCTTCTCTCAGAAGCTTTTATTTCACTTTTTTCTTTCCTAAATGAAAAAAACAACGTGCCACGTGCTGAACTGCATGAAATGACTCATTGACCAACTGAGAATCTGACCTCAGTGCAGTAATACACACATACACACACTCGCCTGGGCTGTGCACGGTGCCTGGGCAGCAGTTGAGGGTTACGTGCCTGCAGTGCAGTGCTGAGAATGATCCACCAGCTCTGTGGTGGTCCTGATCATTGATGAACAGGATGAAAGGAGGCTGAAGTGTACAGAGATGGACTACAGTCAGTGTGCTAAGGATGATGCTAAAATATTATGACCACTCACAGGTGACAGCCGGAGCATTTGTGTGGTGCATTGGAGCAGGTCCACTGTGTTGGTACTGTGTACAGCATCTTCACAGTTCTTGTAGAGTTTTTAGGGTGGACTGGCAGCACGGATACAGCATCACTGGTTTGTCTTGCATATGTTCAGCACATTTCATGGCAGAGGTTTCTGAGAAGTGAGCTGTGAAGTACACCTGCAGAATCAGGGCAGCCATCAGTGTCCACTCACATCCTCATCTCAGCTCTGTGTACCTCACTCAGCCGGGGGCTACGAGTGAAATGTAGCAGATGAGCACTCAGGACTACTGTGCAGACTGTCTGTGTGGATTTAGGAGCTGAGTGTGTCTGTCCATGTGAATCTGGTACATTGTGTCTGTGTGTGTGTGTGTGTGTGTGTGTGTGTTTGCCTTCTCTATCAAGCCACAGCACGTTTTGCCTCTGACCAGCCACACCAGGCATTAAGCTGAGGATTAATTTTAGAGGTGGATGTGAGGTCTGGAGAAAATCAGCTTTCATGAGTGTATGGCTGTGTGTGTGTGTGTGTGTGTGTGTGTGTGTGTGTGTGTGTGTGTGTGTGTGTGTGTGTGTGTGTGTGTGTGTGTGTCCTCAGATGCTACAGTATAAGGCATTTCTGCACCAACACACACACACACACACACAGCTACAAATCACAGCTCCTGTGGTGTTTGTATGAATTAGAGTGTTAGGACCACCAGGTCATGGACTCTTGACCTGGGATGCCTGCAGGTGTTGTGGGATCTGCTCAGGGTTGTTGACCTTGTTGACTGAGCAGTTTTGACATCATTTCTTTACTGGCGTTCTACGTATGTATCTACAGTATCTACAGACTTCTGATGATTAGACTGGGTTTTTTAAATATATTTTATATCTGATTCATCGTCTCAAGGACATCGTTGTGTTCTTTATAGCCAATCGACTTGCCTATTTGTTGACTCTCTCTATCACCTGTAAAGTCCCTGACTCTAAGAGAGTGCAGACTAGCACAGGCCTCCTCTGATGCATGTGAAGTCAAGCTCCGCCTCTTTTCCAGCTGTTGCCGATACCTTGACATCATCATGCTTGGAGGAAAGCGCAGGATCCCAAGCTCTGATGAATCACCTGTCAGATGCCTGAGCCAGCCAACATTACTTAGTAGTGCTGGGCAGAGAGTGCTATCTTACCCGCCCAGAGAGAGCATGGCCACTTTTGTTCTCTCAGTTCCCCCTGCAAACATGTTTGGGATTCAAACTCACCATCCTAGTGAGTTGCCTTAGTCTACTGAGCCACTCTGGGCCTCTACTACATAATACTAACATGCATAACATTTTAAAACTCATTTTTTTACATTTTTATGTGCAATTAAGCTAACGAGGGACATTGTACAGACGTTGCTGCTCCAGTTGTCTGTAGTAAAGCTAAAAGCTTTAAAGTCATGCAGCTCTTGATGTGACTTTGGTAAAATCGCTTCTGTGACATGATAACAGCTGAGAATGTCATACTTAGGCTCTAACGTACTAAGAAAGTGTTGAAATCCCTGGTTGTGGCTGAAAAATATCCTGCACTCTTAAAAGAGATGGTTCTTCGAGGGTTCTTTAGTAAAAAAAAAAAAAACATGTAGAACCATGAACACACAAAGACTGATCAAAAAGGGTTCCTCTATTACAGGGGTGCACATACTTTTTCAGCCTGCGAGCTACTTATCTAATGACTAATAATTAGTCAAAATGATCTACCTAATATAAAAATGCAAGACATATATTTATTTATAGATATATTGACAATTTATGTGTACAATGTATGCTGGTGTACCTTGAATAACTACATGAACCCATATTACACAAACCAACTGTGTACATATGTCATTAGCCTACTTTACTCTGATGACATGCACTGAATGGAATCAGTCAGGGATGCATAGTCTGGACAGTAGTTGTTGATAACCAGCCTCAAGCAAACCTCCAAATGATCATCAGTCATAGTGGAACAATACTTGGACTTAATGATCTTCATGGGTGAAAAGGCTGACTCACATAAATAAGTGGAGCTAGCTTGGCTAGCGTTTGCAGCACAATTGTTAAACGTAGAGGCATGTAAATGATGACTTATCACGCACACAAACTCAAATGTTAATGTTTTAATATTAAACCTCTGATATTCAAATTCGTGTAGCTGACGTTTCACAGACACAACAAATGTTCAACATGATAACTTACAGTGGCAGGTGAACACGTACTGTTCAGACAGACGCTGTGTGATGGAGTAATAGCAGGGACGGCCAACGACACAGCCAATCGATGAGCTTGTGGGCGGTCTAAAGTGAAACACGATTCAGATTGAGAGGCTTGGAATCCCGCTGGGTCCTAGTGCTCGACCAGTCTCCCTGTATGTCAATCAAGTGAGATGTTGTATAGCGAGGACGGATGATAGGCTGACGTCTATTTTTTTAACCTCTTACACTCCAGTGGTATTTTCCTTCATTTTCGCATGATTTGTCATGGTCTAGTATTAAGGATTATTACTCCCTACCTGCATAGAATAAATGCAAACTGTTGGTGTTTTTTGTTCAAGAACCCTTCAAGGTAGAAGAATAATGTGTTTTGTATCATAAGAGTGATTCAATTTTTTTAAGTTTTGCTTCTAAATGTTAAAAAAAGCAGGCGTTCAGTGATTTTTCTTAAAATATTTTTTTTATACTCCATATTACAGTATTTAATTTAATTTACAGTATTAGTATCCATTTTGTGGCTCAGATGTGTGTATTTATATGTAAACTTGTACTAGAAAAAAATCTGAGTGCACAACTTTATTTTCTGTTTTTTAAATTAAATTTCAAGTTCAAGTTCAAATTCAAGTTCAAGGTCATTTTCAGTTTCTAAGCTAAAAACAGCTTTTTACACACATTAGTACAAATTTGCATTAGATCTGTACTATTAGGGACATGTGCTATAAACCAGATAAATACAGATTTCAGCTTAAAGGTCACATGAGGTCATAACTGGCATTTAAACCTAGTCAAAATGCTTAAAACAGCCATAAAATACTTTCCTCAACTAGAAACAACTTTTAACTGCTTATATGTGACTGTCAGAGCTAAGACATGTCACACAAATCATTAGGTCGCTCATCAGACACCGGAAGCGCGAGCTGCAGCCACGGCCAGAGACACAGGTTTTGTTTACATCTGTATAAGGGTAAATATCAGAACAATAAAACATAATTTTCCCAATCTAGTTCAACCAAAACTTCCCCAACAGTGTATAAACTTACTTTATTTCATAAATTACACAACTCATGGCTGCAATTTCGGTAAAAACGCGAAACATGTGCTCTGACGTCATCAGCCGGCAGCTGGGCATTTAAATGCCAAAGGCTCTGGTTGGCTGTCTGTGGTCTGATCAGCTCGAATGAGGTATCAAATTAAAGGGCACACCCTCAGCTAACTAGCCAATCAAGTTGTATTAATGTCACATGACGTCTGAAGGAATGGTTGAGAAGTTTCAAAATAAAGGTCCCTTCAAGGCGTTATATTTTTGCCATGCATGAGGACAATAAATCTTGGATTTCTTTGCACTCGATTGTCATAGAGACACAAACTAGGACTTGTTAGTTTCAGAACAACATCAGGAATTTAATAATGTCAAGATAATATATAAAAGTTGTAAAAACATGGACATATAGCAGTAAAAGTGATTATAAATGAAAAGCGATTAAAAGTAAAAGTGATTATAAATTACAGATATTTCCTATAAATATAAAAAAAAAGAAACATGAACACTTGACAGATTAATAGTTATTTTTCTCATAATCCTGTGAATCAACCCTTTCATTTGATGTATGATTTATACATATTGATTGAAATATCAATTTTATTAAATTATAATAATGCATAATCATATTCATATTTCTGGATAAAATTTTTGGGTGCATAGTTTATTTGAAGCAAATTCCACATTAGATGCCTCAATATTTGCATAAATGATCTACTGAACTGAAAAGAGGACAGTTGCAGCTTTCAAATGACACCTTACACTTGCATGTAGCTTATGAAATATAAAAGTTATGAACTGTTGAATGCAATGAATGCGAATTTGGAACCATCGGTGGTTCCGTGGAGTTTGAGGTTTTAAATGCCATGCGATCTACACACACTACCTTTGTGATCGACCGGTAGATTGCGATCAATGTATTATGCAACCCTGCTCTATTATTACAAGCTTGACAGCGTAACTACAGCAGAATCCTTTTGCGGGCTTAATAGAACCATTTTTGGTGGCTTAGTGGTTAGCAGGTTTGCCTCTCTGTGATGAGGTCTTGGGTTCAAGTCCCCACAGGTCTTGGCTTTCCTCCCACAGTCCAAAAACATGGTAATCAGGTGACTTGGCTACTCTAAAAATGAGTGTATGTTTGTGTGTGTAAGCCCAGATATGGTTGGAGCTCTTAGGATGATCCCCCTAATGCTCAATGCAGTCCTTCAGGTGGAGGGCGCTTCCGGTTAAAATGCTGTGCGCAGAGGGAGCCCTGAGTGGCTCAGCAGGCTAGGATGCTGATACTATAACCAGAGAATCGTGAGTTTGAATCCCGGGTCATGTTGTTTGCCATCAGCAGCTGGAGCCCAAGAGAGCAAAAATTGGCAGTGCTCTCTGGGTGGGTAGATGGTGCTCTCTCTCCCTATCACTCACACAATGCAGTGTTCACTGGCTCAGGCATCTATTGACCCATTGGTCCATTTGGAGCTGGGAAACCTGCTCTTTCCTCTGAGCGCGTTGGCTCCCCAGTGATGGTGTATCAGCGGTAGTTAGAAAAGAGGTAGTGACTGCATCACACGCAACAGAGGAGGCTTGTGCTTGTCTTCACCCTCATAGAGTCAGGGACAGTGCAAAGTGATGGGGAGAGTCCTAATAGATGGGATGGGCTAACTGACTACTACTACATTGGGAAGGGGATCAAATTGGCAAAAGAAACAAGATGCTGGGCACAGTTGGCAGCATCATCATCATCATCCTAACCACTAGACCACCAGGGACTAGGTGGACTACAGTCTGTAATTGTAATACATAGTGCACCTATATGCTCAGTTTTTAAAGTCACCGCTAATTTTTTTCCTCAACTTTTATACGGTCAGACAAACTTTTATTAC
>BRDA01003752.1:100811-114792 GCA_036984385.1 Crenuchus spilurus
GGTGCAGAACACTCTCATTCAAAGGCTGCAGTGGTTCATTCACCTGCCTGCCCTCTGCCCTACACACACACACACACACACACACACACACACACAGACACACACCTATATACATGCACTGGCCACTTCATTAGGTACTTGTATCTCCACTCATTGTCCATTTGATCTCATCTGACCATACAGGTGCCCTTTACAGACAGCAGTCTGTCTGTTTCTCTGTATACTTTGTTCATCCTGTATACACAGAGCTGATGTATCATTCTCATCACTACAGTGACACTGACGTGGTGGTGGTGTGTTACTCTGTGTGAGCTACTGATGTTTTTAAACACCTCCAAAATAATGCACCACTCCGAGGGTAACACTCTGGTCATGTGACTAGAAAGTTGCTAGTTGGATGCCCTGGAAGGGCATGACTGAGGTGCCCTTGTGTGCTCACTGCCCCTAAATGTATTTCTCACTAGTGGGGACTGAAGTCCTCGTAATGATAGGAATGTATGTCAGATCTGTAAAAGTGGGGACATTTTGCTGGTCCTCAAAAAAGTGTCTCTTCATTACAAACTTACAAATTAAAAGAGCAGAAGCTCTGAGCTTTGCTTGTAAGGTTTAGGTTTATGAGGTTTTTTAGTAAGTCTGTGTAATGTCCCCACAATTCAAAGAAAACTGTGTGTGTGTGTGTGTGTGTGTGTGTGTGTGTGTGTGTGTGTGTGTGTGTGTGTTTTACTATGGGTTAAATACTACTCAGAACATGGACCAGAGCAGATTAATGTGACATTAGAGTCCAAGTAAAGTTCTAAGGGAAGCAGATAATCACATGAAAAGGCTCAGAAATGATTGGGATGGTTAAAACAAACTCAAATAGAGACGTTACTGCCTCTCAGTGATTCACAGCTGTGTAGAAATGAGCCAAAATTCTAGGGACAGTGACCTCTGCTGTCTGGGAGAGATACTGCCTTGCTGAGATGCGAAAGCTGTCCACTACTCTTCTTCTATTCATTTTTTCTTCATCGTCCTTGGGCGTGTGAATATAAATTGCTGTATAAATTCTATCTATTATTATTAGAAGTATAGCAAATGCACCATCACTAAAGTACTTTTACACCAGACTGGCTGAAGAGCTTTTGTCTGTGGGCTCATTTATCTATTCATGTGTACTTGAGCATCTTCAGATGCTCGTTTCAGGAACGACACTTGGTCATTGCCTCCCTCCCAGTTGGCTAAAATCGATTCTTTAGTCAAATGTCCTTGTTTTTGTCCAGAAACCACCTGGTCAGACAGATCCCTCCCCAGCAGTAGGCCAGACCGGCCTCAATCCTCCAAAATTCACTTTACAAATCCTCCAAATCTGCTCGCTTATCTTGCACTGGCACGCGAGCTTGGAAATGGGAAGAGAAAAAAAGAGGAGTAATTTTGCCAGTGAAGTGCTCGCTCCTTCATTAGCAGGCTTAATTGAGTCGACTGCTATATTTCAGCGTCTTATTAAATTGGAGGGAAGTGGGCCGGAGGGTATTACATGAGAGCAAATTGATTTTGGCGCCTTCTTGCTCATCCTGTTTGGCTGTCTTCACACAAACCCCATTCCCATGATTATTGTTTATTCCTCTCCCTCTCCCTCTCTCGGGCTTACCACCCCAGTGTACCTCTTGTGCCCACAAATGCTGAAATTTCAGCTCACGAGTGCTACCTTTATTGTGTTTATTGATTTTGAATTGAAGAAATGAAAGCCGAGAGCCAGATGTGTGCCCACAACAATGTTTCTTCGTGTTGGTAATGAGCATTTAGTTTATTAAAGCTTCCACTAATCACATAAACTGTGTGGTAGTGCCAGCTGACCGCACATTGTGCACTTAAATCCAGTCTAAATATCTTATTTCTCAACGTTTTAAGCTTAAATAGTCTTATAATAAGCTTACAGCATTCTCCAAATGAGACAAATTAGATATTTAGCTTAGATTTAAGACAATTTCACTTGTTATACAGTGTTACATCAGAAAATTTGAATATTGTGAATAATATATTTAATTTATAAAGTATTTAATTTGTAAAGTGACATTTCAAGCCTTTTTAATGTTGATCAGTATGACTTATAGCTCAGGAAAATCAGAAATCCAGAGTCTAATAATTAGAATATTTTATTTGGAGATATACATGTAGGCGGTAACATTTTGACTTATTTTTGCAATTTTGACTTATTAAAGTTATTATAATCACATCTACAAGTACAAACTCACTCTTGTAGATACTTTAATGACATCCGGATACAGGAGGTTCAACACTGAGGAGACGTGTACAATGTTTAAAACAAACGTCCTGATTAATGAATCCAGTCTAAAGAGGGCTTTATATGCTAAAC
Organism: Crenuchus spilurus; assembly: GCA_036984385.1. Taxonomy (NCBI): domain Eukaryota; kingdom Metazoa; phylum Chordata; class Actinopteri; order Characiformes; family Crenuchidae; genus Crenuchus; species Crenuchus spilurus. The sequence continues at coordinate 103,165 of BRDA01003752.1, forward strand.
AAGTATTGGGGGAGGGGTGCTTCACATGGTAAACAATAAGGACAGGAGTGTGTTCAGTGTGCGATTTCTAGACAATGGTTGTGTGTAGATGGCTGAAATTTGGTGTGCAGGTACATATACTAGTTCTGAGAAATGTGAGTTTTTTATAGCAATCTGTGATGATGGATTTTGATTCTCCGGAATGGAACTGCTGGCATGCCCACTAGAGGGCGCTTCTAACCGGCTACAAAAGCTAGAATCTTTCACGGGAAAGTTAACGCCATCAGAAACACCTGACTTGGAGTTTAGAGAGTAAAATAGTGCAGTGTTATTCTGAGCAATATGTCTTTGAGGCTTGTGTCCAAGTTAGCCAGTATGTGGGATAGTGTGGTGGATAACACCGGTGTGGAAGAATGGGGTTTGGTCTCTAGTTTGGGCAGTTATACAGCACTGTCCCATTGGGCTAGACTCCTAACAATGCATCCACATTCAAATGTAACATGACTGAAGTTGTAGCTCGTTCTGCATAAGATGTAAATGCCTGCTTCTTTTGGTGACCCAAAAACACGACAAGACAGCTTATTTACAAGACAATCGGCACAAAAAAGCATCTGAAATTTGAACACAATGTATAGTCAGCCATTATAATTTACACATTTTTTTGCAGGATCCTCCCTGAAAACCTATTTGCAATGCTCCAGTTGATATAGAATGCCTTATGTTAAACATTGTGAAGCCTTTTTTTTGTAATCTTGCTTGTGCTTGAACGGTAGAAAGATGGACACCGAACCACATCATCTCATCTCTTCTATTGTTACATTATATTATATAACCGCCTCCTCAGAAACTGCTTTCATGAGGAACAATTTGCTGTATGTACAGTTCCTCCAGTAAACATCGGCAGGAACGAGTGTATCTGGACTGTTGAGGGCTGCAGGATTACTACTGCATTAGCAGCTGCTGCCCACAAGAGCACCGGCCCTTACTTCCTTTGATCTGAGCAACAGGAGTCCTGTTTGATTTCAGCCTTGTTGACTGGAGCGAGCGCAAGTTTGTTCTCAGCATCTACATGACGCTTATTGATTACTCAGGAAGGATCAGGTCTCTAGAGCCTTGTTTTGGAGCTGGAGTGATATGTCAGGAAAGCTTGGATGACCTCGATAAATAAAACTGAAGGATTCTAGATGTACGTGTTGATATCTCTTTTTTCCTACCACGCATGGTCTGAACAGGAACAGAGTTTGCGTATTCAGTATTCAGTGAAGTCTGTAGTAATACTCTTCACATGTATTCCCCTTATACATCCTGAACAGAGAGCAAAACCTTTGAGAAAAAGCCCAGTACCTTAGCAGCCTGAGGCAACTGAAGCAGTTCTCTGCCCCTGAGACCATCGACTCTAAGTCTTCTTCCTAGAACCTTTACTTCACACAGTCTTATAACCCTGCATGTACTTTCTCAATGCCCTTCCTGAGAATTCCTCAATGCTGTCCTTCAACAGAACCCAGAGTAATAAATGTATTATGAAGATGTCCTCTATGGCTGCCCCCGCAGGTCCCCAGTGATGGCCGGAGGTCTGTTTGCTGTGAAGCGGCAGTGGTTCTGGGAGCTGGGAGGCTATGACACAGGCCTGGAAATCTGGGGAGGAGAGCAGTATGAAATTTCCTTCAAGGTGAGAGCTGTAAACAACAAACATGGAGAGACATTTTTGTGTACTCATGTCCAATTTTGCTCCACTGAGCACTTTGTAGTTCTACAATTACAGACTGTAGTCCATCTGTTTCTCTGTGTACTCTGTTCACCCGGTTCTTCAATGGTCAGGACCCAACACAGAGCAGCTGGATCATTCTCAGTGACACTGATGTGGTGGTGGTGTGCAACTGTAGAACTACAAAGTGCACCTGTATGTGCAGTGAAGCTAAACTGGACAATGAGTGTAGATACAGTACAAGGCATGTGTACCTAATACAGGGGTGGGCAACTCCAGTCCTGGAGGGCCGGTGTCCAGGAGAGTTTGGTGGTGATTTTGCTCTGACAATAAAATTAAACCTGCTAATTGCCTGCTGAGTTGAATCAGGTGTGTTTGATCAGGTAGGTCACCAAACTGTGCAGGAATCCGGCCCTCCAGGACTGGAGTTGCCCACCCCTGACCTAATATAATGCCCAGTGTGTGTGTGTGTGCATATAAAATGGCTGTTTTCAATCATATAAAACCAGTTTGGTTACAAATAAATAAATAAAATAATTCTAATATGTTTTGTTTTTTTCAGAGGCTTTAAATAATTAATGCTGGAAAGAATACAGTTTTGATGGGTGAACTGAGCTGAAGATGATTTTACAAAAGCAGACAAGTATAGAATCAAGAATTAAGTTGTTAAGAATAGTGTATTATTATTGTTGTTATTATTATTATTATTATTATTATACCCTGCCGTACAGCTGGTGGATGGCTTACTTAATGGCTTTATCCAGTGTGTTTGGCGCAACATCACTGGTTTTGCCTGTGCAGGTCTGACTCTGCCGGTAACAGGTCTCAGTCCTGAGTGTTTTACATCTCTAGGACCCTATCTGCTTTCTGTTCTATGGGGACAGAGACTTTCCTGAGTTTCCTGTCTTGTGGTGTGTTTGTGTGCCAGCCATGAGGGGTGCGCCCACAAACCCCTCTTCCCTGGCAGACTTGAAGTCTTGGGATATGTTTTTATAACCTAACCCTGCTTTAAACTTCTCCACAACTTTATCTCTGACCTGTCTGCTGAGTTCTGTGGTCTTCATGATGCTGTTTGTTCACTAGTGTTCTCTAACAAACCACTGAGGCCTTCACAGAACCGGTGTATTTATACTGAGACTAAATTACACACAGCTGGACTCTATTAACTAATTAAGTGACTTCTGAAGGTAACTGATTGCACTGGATTTTGTTTAGAGGTATCAGAGTACAGGGGCTGAATACTTTTGTACGTCACACTTTTAAGATTTTTATTTGATTAAAATTTTGAAAACCATGTATCATTTTCATTCCACTTCACAATTATGTGGTACTTTGTGTTGGTCTATCACTTAAAATCTCAGTAAAATACATTTAAGTTTGTGGTTGTAAGGTGACAAAATGTGAAAAAGTTCAAGGGGTCTGAATACTTTTGCAAAATACTGTACATCACTTTATGTGTAATTAATATAAAATATAAAAACAAATTCACAATATACTCATTTTAAAATGCTTTTAGTTTATTATAGAATGTATTTATATAACAAGTTTATTGCTTTGAAAGTCAGTTTATGTTATTGAACAGCAGTCAGGGTTATGTTGTTGCTTTCGGCTTTCAGGACTGATCTAAAGCAAGCTGCACAAAATTGCTTCTTTGCTGGTCCTGAGACGGTACACTCGAAGCACTTGACCCAGGCTACCTAGAGTGGGTCATTTCCGAGAGACCGGTGATTGGATCCCTGGACTGATTGGGAAATAAGGACCAGTGCTCCATCAAGTCCATTTCTGAGTCTGTGATTTTGCAAAGACTAAAAGCACTGCTTCTCTGCATGACATCTCCGGTCTGCTGCCATCCTTATTCTCGAGCGTTTCTTATTACTGACAGCTCTGTGAAGTTGTGGCAAATCTGCACACTGGAGTTTGCTGTTCGTTCTCTCTCTCTCTCTCTTTCTCTCTCTCTCTCTCTCTCTCTCTTTCTCTCTCTCTCTCTCCGTAATGGCCTGGAGCCTCCGAGCTGAAAGGGCACAGACAGCCTGAAATAAAGCGACAGGCGACAGCGGTGGTGTGTTTTTTAGGCTGGCCCCTCTGCTGAAACTAATTAGCGCGTGTGATCCTGTGATTGCGTGCGGCTCTGAGGCGACTCGGGTTTTGATTAGCGGGGCCAGAACCGGAGGCAAGCGAGGAAGGGAGTGTGTTCTCTTTATCCGAGTTGACATACCTGCCATCCTTCCTTTTTCATTAGGCTCTCTCCTCCTGGTGAACTTTGTTATTGGAACGCGGCCCTTTCTTCCTCCTCTGGAAACCATAGCAACTGCAAAAATAGTACAAGAGCTACTGTTTTTTGTCTAAAATTACCTTTTTTTGCCTTTTTATTTAGTTTTTTGACATTTGTGATACAGAAGATGCACCTGCATTCATCTTCCACACTTCTTGAGCTCTTTGGAGCGATGCTTGGACCGCTTGGGCCTTGGCGTCTCACTGGTCATCTGTCCTCGTCCTCCTTCCATCTGCTGGACGTGGGCGCCGTTGCAAAATAAAATGAAGCACGAGTCGTATCTCCAGTATGACTTCATGGTATAAACGAGTGGAAATTATTCATAAAGGCTCATTTGTTACATCCCTCTCTTTCATTTATGCTCAGAGAAGAGATCCTTCTCCATATGGACGGAGCCTGAGTGCTAAAGCAGCTGCCCCAGCGGGGGCAGAGAGAGCTGTGCTGTTTGATATCAGCACACACAGTGGGGTGATGAGAGAGAGGAGGAGGGCAAGAGGGGATACAGAGAAGAGCCTTCAGAGTCTTCTGTCACCGACTGGAAGTTGCACACACACACACACACACACACACAAACACACACTCTCATCCACCGAGCCCACTCACCTCCCCCTGTGTGTCACCGGCCCGGCAGACTTCCTCCTCCGGCCCTCAGCTGGCACCCTATAGAAGCCATAACATCAAAAGCGCAGGCTCTGGCAACAGCGAATAACATAACATCATCCAGATCCAGAGACCTGATCATATTTCTAGACCTTGTTTCATTCCATGTGGTGGTTTTAGGTCTGTACCCTAGGTCTGGATTTCTGATATTCATGAGCTATAAGCCACGTTAGGCTTGAAATATGTGACTTTACATATAATGCAATTATTCAATGTGTACCTCGTCTTTATAGTATTTATATTCAACATGTGTATTATGTCTTTAATATCTTTAGAATACACTTACATGTATATTTGTCCATACCTCTGACTATATTCTGTATATACTGTATCTATTGTACATCCTGCACTGACTGCTTATTGCACTGCTGGTTAGATGCTAAACTACATTTCAATGCCCTGTACTTGTACACATGTAATGACAATAAAGTTGAATCTAATCTAATAATGACTATAAAATATAGCTTTGAATAAACGTCAGTTATCTTTTTCATCATATCCTAATGTTTTGATGTTGCATTATATTACAAATGTTATATATGTATGTATGTATGTATGTATTTATGTATTACAGAAGCAGTGAATGTAATGTTACCTAAAGCAACATCATGCCCTGGATCTGCAGTCTAGAAGTGAAGGCAAGACAAAATGCAGGCAAAGTCTCTGTGACCTGTGTGCTGTTCAGAGCTGGGGGAGTGAGCAGAGGTAGAGATTTAAGCTGGAAGAAACGGCTTTTTTCTCCTCCTCTCTTCTACTGTCATCCAGTAGGAGTATAATTGGAGCCCGCGGTGAGGATGCTGCTTGTTTTTGGTACATACACACTGCGAAGGAGTGCTCTGGATCCTTCCAGTTCAAGCCTACTCACCAGCCTTTTGAGTCGGAGCGCACGGATCCCACTGAGTCTTTACTCTGGACTCACTGAGATATTGAGTAGCAGCTGTCTTTGTGCCGTGTCTCTCTCGCTGCCTGAAAGACAAGGAAGAAATCATTGCACGTCTGTTTGTGTGCCTTTTCCCCACAGGTGTGGATGTGTGGGGGGAGTATGTATGATGTGCCATGCTCCAGAGTGGGCCACATCTACAGGAAGTACGTGCCATACAAAGTGCCCTCGGGGACCAGCCTGGCTAGAGTGAGTACGGTACAGTCACATCCACCTACGTGGTCAAATAGTGATATTACAGTACTATAAACACTTACCGGTCAAAAGTTTGGGGTCTCATATTACAATGTACAAATGCGCAAACACAGCTTCTCTGAGACGTACTGCCAATAAAATAGGACTAAACATGAACTTCTTGGCACCATTCCTAATGCCACATATGGGCCAGAGAGGTATAAAGCCCCGAGCTGTGGAGCGGTGGAACTGTGTACTTAGTCCATCCAGTACTTTTGGGATGAGGTAGTGGTGGTAATCATCCAACATCTGGTAGCTGAATACAATCAAATCCTCACAGCAAAGCTCCAAAGTCTTCCCTTGATAATAGAGACTCCAACAAAAGTGTTCATGTTAAATGAATAGTGGTTGAATGAATGTCACAGATTTCCAGCCTAGACCAAGAGCTCCAGAACCTTACAGTCATCTCTGTGCACTAACAGCATTACAGTATAACTCCATCCGCACCTCAACCCACACAAAACGACAGAGTAGACTAACCAGCTCACATCTCTAATTACATAAGAGTGCAGCAGCATCACAGTGCACGGAGTGGATAAAAGTGCTTTTCCAGTGATGCCGGAGGAAAGTGCTTTTTCCTCTCCACTGCTGTCAGCCATTAGGACATTAAGACCCAATCACCTTCTTCTTCAACAGGAGACTTGCCTCGTACAGCACTGGTACCATATAACACACTGACCAATCTGGGGCAGTACTAGGCCCAGGCTATGGGGCTACAGCCCTGGGTCTTTATCATATTTTTTGACATTTGAACCAAGGGCGACTCCACTCTTCACCCCTGAACTGCTGTTTAGCCACTAAGCCCCAGTGACAGACACTGTCATACCAACCGACCAACACTTGGTTCTGTTTCTCTGTATACTTTGTTGTTCTCCAATGGTTAGGACCCCCACAGAGCAGGTGGATCATTGTCAGTGACACTGACGTGGTGGTGTGTGAGCTGTTAAACACCGTGTCCACTCCTACCTTTTTTTGGTCCACCTTGTAGATGTAAATTCAGAGACAGTAGCTCACAGGATGATGTTGTCTGGCTATTCCAGTAGCACCACACATTAGCACACCACCACCACAACAGTGTCGCTGAGAACGACCATTGAAGAACATGACAAAGTATACAGCGTAGAGTTTTCTTTGTGTGATTCTCATTCTCAAACTTTCTTGTTTGGGAGACTTTCCCAGAGTGCTGTAACTTCTGGGCCGTATGAGTCATCGGCACCAGCTTTAGACACGTACCGGTGATTCACCACCACCACCCATCACTGCACATGATTCTTCGTTTGCCATATGTAACCAGCACCCACTAAAGGATTCCTGACCAGCGAAAGACCAAAACACATGTATTCAGAAGACACATGCTAAGCTGTTGGGCAGCATACACAGACCATATACACAGCAGTACAGCCACGTCTGGCTCTGTGGTGGAAGACAGTAATAAGGAAGTAAACAATACCATGCGATAATGTAGTGCCAGGTTGTTTGCGAGAGATGCTTAATGATAAATGCAGCGAGTGTGACAGCTAGATCTATCAGTGTTAAGACAGCTCCCGGCTTCGTGGTGTTAATAATGCGTAGCGCTCGCGAATAGAAACTGTTATGGAATACGTTGGTCTGTGTACAAGTGCTTTTGTAGCTCCTACCCAGTTGCAGATGGGTAAACAGTTTGTGACAGGCCTGGAGCAGCATTTGTGCTGGTGCAGAATCAGCTGCTGCATTAATTCTCACATAGCCACTCAATCTGTGGCAGTTTACAGCCAAATATTCTTTTGTGTCCATTTTGGCATTCAGCGTAGTGGTTCTGGAGGTAGAACTGTGCCACGTTCTGCCCATATGAGCATCTCAGTTTGCACACAGGGAATATTAATGAGGCATGTATGTAGAGTCCAACTTTTGCATGAACTCACGGCAGTTTCACTTTGCTTTCAACTCTGCCTCACCACCTCTCTCTCTCTCTCTCTCTCTCTCTCTCTCTCTCTCGTTCTCTTTGTCAGAATCTGAAGCGAGTGGCAGAGACATGGATGGATGAGTATGCTGAATATATCTACCAGCGCAGACCAGAGTATCGCCATCTCTCCACAGGAGACCTGACTGCTCAGAAAGAGCTCCGCAAGCACCTCAAGTGTAAAGACTTCAAATGGTACATGAACACGGTGGCCTGGGACCTGCCCAAATACTACCCTCCTGTAGAGCCACTGCCTGCCGCATGGGGAGAGGTGTGTCAACCCTTCTACACCCACACACATAAAAATGCATTACATACATAACAGCATACTGAAAGAGAGAAGAAAACCTACAAAGCCTTTACATTTCATAATGATCCAAAGTCAGCTTCTTTCTATGATACAGGGTTCAAACTCTACCTGGAAATCAGGGAAAATCTGGAAATTGAGTTTCACTTTTTCCAGTCAGGGAAAAGTCAGAGAATTTGAGAAAATTGTCTCAAATCAGGGAAAAGTCGGGGAATTTGATAAGCCCAAGAGAGAATGTCGTCAGTCTGTTGTTTCTGACTGAATGATTGGCTGTGGTAGCTTTTTAGTATAGAGATCCCTATTATCCATCTCTGTCGTTCTGTAGGCTAACTGGTAGTAGGCTGGTGGTAGCTGAGTTACAACCTCGAGATTGGTAGACTGTGGCAACAGCTAGATTATTCATTTTCATTTAAAACTAGTTCAGACCTCCAATCTCTAGCAACCATAAGAGCTTTAGTGTTCAGTAAACAAGTCATTTAGAAGCTGGGACTGTGAGATTTCTGCAGTCTAGATGATCTTTTTTTCTATTATCTTTACTCAATCCAATCCACCAATGAAGGTCTTATTATGTTGGCGTGCTGTAAATTGGGCTTGGGCACACTGTACTGTTAACACAGGCATTTGCATTAAAAGATGAGGAAAGGATGGCTGTAAGGGGAGAAGGGAGGCCATTACATGTACATGCCTATGTTATAGTGCTAATGTACCAGTACTAAGTTTTATAAGTGTCTCATAGTTTCACCACATTCATTGCCAGTACTCTTCAACCCAACAATAATTGGGTTGAAAATGTGTCAAAATAGGTTGAAATAGTTATCCTGGAATTTTGAAAAATCATCAGGGAAAACTCTGGAATTTTATTGTCCTGAAAAAGTGGGAAACCTGCGACAGGGTGTCATTCTGCCTGATTCTCCAAAGCTAAACTGTCATATTTTTAATCTTAGTTTTAATGTTGATCAGTTTGACTATAAAAGAATTAACTTCTCAAATTCTTAGAATATATGATTGTGAGTTTGAGTAAATTCAGTATAAATACTGTGCATCTCTCAGAGCTACAGCTGCCACATTCCTAATATCAACACTCCTGAACATCAGAAGTGTCTTACCTGAACTACGTATAACTAGAACTTGTCCAATTGTCCTCTTTTCATTTGTAAATCAGCTCCTAAAATCTGAGAGACACACAACCTAAGGTGTCTGAAGTCCAGTGTGCAGTTTCAACATCTACCAGGATATTTTAGAGCATTTCATGCTTCCATCTGCTGACAAGCTTTATGGAGATGCCCAGCAGCTGCCAACAGTGCCGACACTACTAATGAGCTTCATGTTACTGTGCTTGATTGGCCAACTCATGAGCTATAAGCCAAACTGATCAACATTAGTCAAATGACTTTTTGACTGTTTTTGTTATTTTTCTTATTCATCAACTACTTCTTATTTTTATTCATATTCTTATTCTTTTGTCCACATCCCAAAATGAAAGCACTTTGTTATCCTGCAGCTTTTGAGATGCTTGTGTGAGGCTGGCAAAATAGTCTGCTTGTGCTTTTCTAAGTGATCTGATCTATGGTTTTCATAAAAATGTAAATAAAAACTGTTCAAAAAGCAAAATCTTTCCAGTAAGAAATAGTGAAATATTCAGGTGATAATGTCACAGTGCTCACAGCTTGTTAACCAAACTTAAGGCTGTCAAACAATTAAAAATTTTAATCACAATTAATCTCTTGTTTTAAAAAATGGGAGAATTTTGAAGATAATTTTACAGGAATGTACATACAAGTACATGGCTTATCACAGACTGGTATATATGAATATTAAATGAATTTTAAATACTTTGATCTTGGCTCACATCATAACGCAAATAGAGTTATGAGCGAGTGTGAGTTTACTCGTTTACAGAGATTACTGCTAACACTGCAGAGAAGAAGAAGCCTTTTTGATGCCTTGTTGCTGTGTAAACAAACGTGTCTCGCTAATTTTCTAAACATTTTGAAATGGAGGAAGAAACAAAGCTCTTTGGACAGGATTTTACTGAAACACCCTGCAAGTGAAAGTGAGGAAAGTCTGGTGAAAAGGCAAATGTCACAGAAAATTGCCTGACATTTAGCATAAATACACTTAATAAACCAGTTTATTTCTTTACATTCTCTTTTATTATGTATTATAATTGTTTTATACATTATTTGTTATCTATAAAGTACATTTGTCTTATTTAAAAACATGTAACAAATAAAACTGGTGTGGTTTTGGGGGGGCTGAAGCAGATTAATTCATTTTAATGGGGAAGTTTAATTTGATATTGGCCGTGGATGACTTGCAGGGCTAAATAGAATTTGCGTTAATGGCACTGTTTTTTTATCGTGTTAAATTGAGATTGCTTTAATGCAGTATTATCTCGTTAACTTTGACAGCCCTACTTTATACATACACAGTGTCTCAAATTAGTCAAAAGTGTTGAAACCCCATTAAAGTACAAGTGTAGTAGCAGCACTTACAGATTTACATTGATTCACAGTATTATGTTATTACACAGCTATTGCACTCTCTCAGCACTTTATACATATCTCACATCAGTCTAGTTCACTGTATGAGTCCTGCATTATGTCTCACATGAGATATATGTTTTGCCACCTCGAAATAGATACACTATTTACCTTCAGATTTGAACATTCTGCAGATGTCAGCTTTAATCAATGTAATAACAACCCTTATATTGTATATTATACTTAAACATCATGTAATAGCATTAAGTTTATGAACGTTGCCTGTGTAGTTATTGAAAGCTTCCCTTCTTCTGCTCATTTACACAATCCAGATCACAAAGTACAGCTTTGATGCAGCTAAACAGCTTTGCAGTCCTGCAGATAAGACAGACAAGTACAGCTGTGTCTGCTCCTGTATATGAGAGAGATACAGAGAGAGAGAGAGAGAGAGAGAGAGAGATACAGAGAGAGAGAGAGAGAGAGAGAGAGAGAGAGAGAGAGAGAGAGAGAGAGAGAAAGAGAGAGAGAAAGAGAGAGACCCTGAGCAGATGCTTACTGATTTATGAGAAACATTGCAGGCTGTGAGATGATGCATTTTTCATTGCAGTTACAGGCATATGGTCAGAGCGTCTTTTACAGACACGCTCTTTAACCCTGTCATACCTAACATATCACCACTGATACATCCAAAATATGTGTGTGCTCATCTCCTTTAACTCATTAAAGGAGTAGTTCTGCAAAAATATCATATTAGGAAAATGTTACATGTACTGTAGATATATGTCATAAGGAAGCCTCTGAGCGCCCGCTCGAAAAACTCCAAATCCCAACAAGCACTTCGAGACGGGCGCTCCTCCTCAGCCAATCAGAGACGAGTCCGAAGGTCACTCTCCCCGGAGTACTGATCAGCCGCAGCTGCACTCACTGATTACAGACTCTATATAATGTTTGTCTCTCCCTTAGTATAACGCGAAGTATTGCCACTGCATTGCCGTGCCTTACAGAGCGTTTGATTTTGCCTATTTTGATCCATAGTTTCTTTAGACCTTAGCTTCCCTTTAACTACATTTTTGCCTCGCCCTTTTGATCTCTGGTATGCTTTATGTTTT
>BRDA01003752.1:116181-128224 GCA_036984385.1 Crenuchus spilurus
TGTGGGCCATTTTAGCAATGCGCAATATCCCGTGTTTCCTTCAGGAAATGCACTTTTCTAGTTATTATTATTATTATTATTATTATTATTATTATACAATTAGTAACTATTTCTCAAAATAAGATTTGTAGTTAGTCATTAGTTATTTTATTAAGCTGGTTTGACATCATTAGGTTTAATAACATGAGTTTAATTAATTATTCTTTAATATTTGTATATAAAACAAAGACAATAATATATGAATATGTATGAAGATGCATGTATGTTACATTATTACTAATATTTAATAAAATGATGAAATGTCTAAAAATAATGATGTAAGTCACTTGGATGTTTTGTGTATTTAATGCTTATCTTCTGATAATTGTGACAAGATCCCTAACACTGCAGCTGCCGTAGCACAAACACAAAGCTAAGCGGCTGTATTCTGGCTTCATCATAACAAGTGTAGTTTAGTAAAGGTTGTGTTTGTAGTTTGTTGTTTTCTTCCATTTCAGCACCAAACTGTAACTGTGCTGATGAATCTGTTTTGATGGTGAGGAAATGCACAATTCTGAATGTCCAGTGCTGAAAGTGTGTTTATTTTTGCCATTTTCGACCAAATAATTTTGGTTGCAAGATTGTTTTGACACTGTGACATGTTCTTTACAGTCACGGCCAGAAGTAATGAGACTGACATGCATTTAGGTTTTCACAAAGTTTGCTGCTTCATTGTTTTTTATCTTTATGTCAGATATTTATATTATATAGTATAATAAGTACAATTATATGCATTTTTAACAAATACATTAAGTTTATGCAAAGACTCAATATTTACAGTGTTGACGCTTCTTTATCAAGACCCTGACATGCTGAATATCAGCTTCTGGTCAAATCCTGACTGATGAATGAATGAACGGTACACTTATATAGCATCTTTCTGATAGCCAAGGCTGCTTTATAATCAACACAATTAATTTACATGGTTAGAACTCAACCACACATTGGGCACAGCATCTCAACCAAAAGTGATCGTCCACCTGGAGGTATGCACTAGCAGAATCACCCAGGACAGAGTGCCAACCATATCTGGACATACACATTCATTCACACACCAGGGTAAATTAGAGAAGATAATTTACCTGATGGGAGGAAACCCACACAGACACAGGGAGAACATGGAAACACGACTGAGATTTGGACTCGAACCCAAGACCTCAGCGCTGAGAGGCGAATTACCAAGCCACCGTGCCATGATGAAAACCCATTCTTGCCCAATCAGTGATTAGAACTTATCACAATTTCTGTTTTTGTTTGCCCACCACTGACCAATGAGGACTGACCACAGTTTCTCATTGGGATTGAGATCTGGAGATTTCTCATTAACACTTTTTCCTGAGCTAAGAAGAAGATTGTATGATGTTAGCAGGTCATGTTGTGGCAGGGCTGAAATGCAGTGGAAATGGGGGTTTTGTGACTGTTAATTTTCATGCCAAGGACTGAATTTGGACTGATTGTTGTTTTCTAGATCGCTGTTCTCTAGATCACTAATCTAGAGTTGATGCCACAATGAAGCAGCAGACTTTGTGAAAACTTTGTCAGTCTCAAGACAACTAAATAGTGTCAGTAATAGCATCAAGAAATCAGAGAAGAGTAGTCCAGTGGCCAGAAATGGCCTCTTTGTGTCTTGGCATTAAAGGGTTAATACGCCCAGAAAGCATGGCCAGTGTTTCCATCAGCGATTCCCAGCTCATAAACACACCCAGCAGCTGGGTAACCCCTTTTCTGCCTCCTCTCCTAATCCAGGTCGACAGGCTATTCGGGTACTTCATTACTGGCTGTAATGTGACCTGTATAGACCTGGTGGAGGGAGAGCTTCTTCACTTACAGACATCTTTCTCCATTTCTACATCTCTGCTCACGGGCACTAATGCCAGTTAAATAATGCACTTAATATGCAGGGTCTTGTGTTTTTTGATTGCGGATTTTAATCATGGCTGATGGATGGGCTTTATAGACATCTCACCATAATTAATTCCACCAGGAAATGAGTTGTTTTTTTCTCCCCATTCGCTCACGTAAATGTGGCGAAGCTGGTGAATAATAACTTCCAAATGTAATTAATTTCACATCATATTTAATTGGAGGCCTGGCACTCACCGTGGGTCTTCTGATCATGCGGGTTCTGCATTGGCACTGACGGCTTCAGCAGGCCGTTGCATGTTTAGCCTCCACCAATTTGGGACAAGGCGGTTCAAAAAGCCCATTAAAGCACCTCCAGCTCTGGATCCTCCCCGCCATTTATTGGCCCACTCTGCATTAGCACTGGAATAGATGGTAAAAGGCTGGAATGAATGGCGTAGATCTTGGGAAGCTGCTTTTTGGAGGTGGGGGGGGGGGGGATTGTCCACGGTAAATATCTCCTTTCCTGAGGCTGAATGATAGTAATTGGACTGTCAGGCTGATAGCTTCATACGCCACCTTCCCTGCGCCAGCCGTCTGCCACCCAGCCTGATGCATTACACAATAACAGAGCCTCATTGGCCATTCAGAACCATCCCTATGGGTGCAGACAGAGGGGGGAAAGAGATAGATGGAGAGAGAGAGGGGCGATTAAAGAGAGAGACAGCAGTGGGGGTGTGCGAGAGAGAAAGAGAATAAGATCACTGTGTCGCTGTGGCTCCATATCTTGTGCAGAGGGCATAAGGTCACCTTGCCATGTGCCCTAACTGGCACAGTGGTGCTGTGGGTAAACAAGTTAGATATATGCACAGCTTCTTATCTTGTAGACACACACACGGTTGTTTCTGTGAATTGTGGGGACATTACATAGATTTACTTAAAGCTTAAAACCCTAAACTTAACCTTAATACATCTCTTTACCTTAAATTTACATTGTTTGTGTTGCAGGGACCAGCTCTGTAGAAACAGTCTTTAAACAGGTTTTGGTCTCCACAACATGGCATAAACCTGGTACATACACACAAACACATTTTGGTAGTACTATACTAGTGAGGACATTCCATTGATTTGTGTAAAACTGAGTAAAAAATATACCTAAACTTAACCTTAGAAACCAAAACTCAGCTTCTGCTCGTTTAATTTCTCCCAAAAAAGTTAGTAATGAAAAGACACAGTTCTTGTGAGGACCAGCAAAATGTCCCCACTTTTACAGATCTTACTTTCAGTCCCCACAAGGGAGAAATACAAGAACACACACATATATACACACACACAGACACACTCAGCTGCCTCCTCCTATACACTGGAAGCACCACTGGTCATGCAGTCACCTCTCTAGAGTTATCCTTCAGTTAATAATCTGTATTGAAACTCCTGATGTGGCCAAATTATTAATATTTTACTTTTGAAAAAAAAATGTGCATCACATGATGCTTTGACGACTTAAAAACGCTCACAGGAACTAGTCTCTGATTGGCTGTTCACAGATACTGCAGATCAGTGTGTGATTAAGAGCTTTAGTCAAGATTTCAACAATAAACTCTGTTCATTACACAGAATTTAGTTTAACTTTATTCAGAGAGTCTGAGCTCATATCTGTTAAACTACTGGAGTTCAGATTAGGGTTAGGATTAGGTCCAGGGTGAGGATTAGAATTAAGTTTTTGGTTGAGATTAAGGTTAGGGTTAGGAGTAGGGCCAGTGTTAGAGTTAAGATTAGGTTTTGGTTTGATGATAAATTTAGGATTATGGCCTGCATGGGGATTAGGGTTAGATTTTTGATAGACGTTAATCTTAGATTTAGGAATAGGTCCAGCGTGGGGATTAGGATTAAGTATTGGGTTCAGATTAAGGTTATGATTAGGATTAGAATTTAAGACAGTAAGAGGTTCAGGATTAGATTTTATGTTGAGATTATAGGTAGGGTTAGGATTAAGTCCAGGGTTAGGATTAGGCTTAGGTTTTGGGGTGAGTTTAAGGTTAAGGCTAGGATTAGGTCCTGTGTGAGGATTAGGCTTAAGTTTTAGGTTGAGATTAAGGTTAGGGTTAGGATTAAGTCCAGGGTGAGGTTTAGGATTAGATTTTGAATTGGGATTAAGGATGGAATTAGGGCGAGGATGATGTTTTGGGTTAAGATTACAGTTAGGATTAGGGTCAGGGATAAGAATAGGTTTTTGAGTTGAGATAAAGGTTAGGGTTAGGATTAGGGTCAGAGTTAGGATTAGTATTAAGATTGCATGGGAGAACTGTTCCTGTGTGTGTGTGTGTGTGTGTGTGTGTGTGTTTGTGTGTGTGTGTGTGTGTGTGTGTGTGTGTGTGTGTGTGTGTGTGTGTGTGTGTGTGTGTGTGCTGCAGCCCTACAGTAGGTGGTTTATTTAGAGCACATGGGAGCAGCTCTCTCCATCACTGCTGAGTGAATTCTTTGGGAGCATTTTGAAGAGTGTTCTCAGGGCCATGAAAGGAGCCGTGCATGCTGGTGATTTCCATTCACAACAGCCACTTAGTGTAGTTCAAGGCTTAACATAGCAGCAGCTTTGGAAGAAGACTGAATGAGATGCTGGGGGGCGGAGGGGTCATGGGGGTGGGGGCGTTGAATAATAAAAAAAACCTGAGCGCAGGCACGTGGGATTTAAGAAAAAATTCTATATTTCTCGTTGCGCTGACCTTACAGAAATGGGGTCTTGCGCCAAATTGTCTGCATCCAACAGTAAATTGACCCCTGCTAATGGACAGCTTTGTTAGAGCGCTAGAAAGGTCAGTTCACTGGTCCTGAATATGTCGCTCAGCTGAGCTACCTGGGAGCAGGAAAATCCAGAGCACAAAGAGAGGACCCATAATGGACAGGAAATTAAATTTAATGTGTTTTTCCCCCCATCCCTCACCAGCAAATAGAGCATTTTATAGCTGAAGTAAGGGGTCAGAGCACTGTGCGCTTTCTGCCTTTGCTTGTGCGTTACTTTGTTTGTTTACCGTCTCACATCTTCATTTAGAAACGCGACGGTGCAAACGGGGAGCCATGTCTTCCATTGGCAGATAAGCAGGGACACTAATGCTTCCTATATGTGTGAGAGAGAGACGGTAACACAGAGATAAACTCGACTGTAATAAAAAGGACATTGTCAGGGAGATGTAGCATGTCACACACACTAACCAAGTTTTAGTGAATTTATTGCGAATAATTTCCCTTGGGCACGTGCACACTGAGACGCCAAGTGAGGTTGGTTGAGTTGTTCTTTAATAAACATTGTGTCTGGAGGTGGTATTGACTTTGATTCTCAGCAGAAATACAAAGTGCCGCAAAAAGTGCTGCTTTGAATGTATTTGTAACGTTTCGAGGGTAGGAGTCAGGATGCAGTGGTGAGATCTGAAGGTGAGATTATTAATAACAAACACAACTAAACAAAACACTGTGACTATAAGAACCAAACAAAGATGAAGTTGGCAAACGCAACCAGAACAAACACTGAGGAACATTTAATGACTGACGAAGACCTGGAAACACTGGGAAGGCTAAATAGCACACATTAACAAGGGCTAACAGGACAGCAGTGTGTGTGTGTGTGTGTGTGTGTCTGTGTGTGGAATGTGTTTGTGTGACTGTGAGTGTGTGCACATGTGTGTCTGTGTGACTGTGCAGGTCTGTGTGTGTTTGTGTGAGTGGAGTGTGCTTGTGTAAGTGTGTGCACGTGTTTGTGTGTGTGTGTGTGTGTGTGTGTGTGTGTGTAAGTACATGCGAGTGTGTGTTTGTGTGTGCATGCAAGTGTTTGTGTGTGTGTGTATGCACACGTGTGTCTGTGTGAGTGTGTGTGTTTGTGTGTGTGTGTGTGTGTGTGTGTACACCTGCCTGCTGCCCAAAGTGCTCCACATACACTGTGGCTCCAGTTTTCATGCATTATTGAGCTCCTCTCTCACAGCAGCCAGTAAAGCTGAACACTATAACGAGAATTAGGGAAATGAGACTGTCAGTCAAACACACAGAGGGAAGAAAGCAGCAGAACTCTCTGCCATCCTCACAGTGGAAGAACTGCCCCCCCACGTGATGAGTCTCTATTTATATTCATATAAACATTTTCTTATTCTCTATACTCTATTACCTTAGTGTGGCTCTTTATGTCTCATAACACAAAACCAGTTTCCAACCTCATGTTTGAATCCTACAACACACTTGTACATCTCCTGAGGCTTGAAAGTGAAAGTGCACAATCATTGCCCAATGTCCTTGCACATCCATGCAGTGAAACACACATACACAAGGAGGCAGTGAGCACAAATGATCGAAGCGGTGGGGAGCCCCTATCCATAGTGCCTGGGGAGCAGTTGAAGTTTTGTTGCCTTGCTCAAGGACACTTCAGTCATGTCCTGCCACTGGATCCAACCAGCAACCTTTTGGTCACCAGGCCATGATGGCTTTGATTTTAAATGAGAGTTTAACCTCTTTAATGTGTAAACAAAAATGCTTTAGTTCATCACATTTTTAATAAATCATTTTGTTCAACCAACTGAATTAAAGCTGAGAGTCTAAACACGTTGTTACAGCTTCACAAGCTCACATAGTCCTCCCATATTTAAACTGCACCACAAGGATTCCAAAGTTGCTCAGTTTAGCGAGTTAGCTAGCAAGGTACTTAACTCTTTATTTTGCATGTAGCTCTTCCAGTGGAGGGCTAGTTGTCCTGCTTGCCTTTTTTGTAGCAATGAAGGTTTATGAACAGATTTAACGTTTCATGACCACGTTACTCCGTGTTCTGATCGGTCTCCTCAGAGGCTCACAGAACCACTCATATCCAGTAAAATAAAACTCAAACAACCGCAGCAGAGCGGCTGCATGAGGCTAATGTGATGCTAATCACCTGTCAGTGATTTTGGACGGGACAGAAGCTCATGGAGTGCTCACTGGGGACAGTAACTACAGAACGATTGGAGCGGAGTCTTCAAAAGTCTCCAATAACACAGAGAAAAGTCCCTAGATTTGTCACTAGATGCTTTTTGGGGAAAAAAGTCGCTAAAGGAGCCTGAAAACTTGCTAAATATAGTGACGAAATCACTAAGCAACAGTGTATTCACGGACATACAGTTATCATGGAAATTGTAGTTCCCACACTGGTAGCCCCCCCCCCCCCCCAGGAACACAAAGAACACAGAACTACATTTACATTGAGGCATTTAGTAGACATTAGCAGAAGTTAGCAAAACTAACGTCCGATTAGACTACCCTTCTCTGGAATTAAAAGTAAAAATGTAAGACTTTAATAAATTTAATTTAAGACCTTGGATGGATATCTGGCTGTTTTTAAGACTTAAGGCCTTACATTTAGTTTTGAATTTTAGACTTTTCAAGACCCCACGGGAAACCTGTAAAATGGACTTTTTACACAATATTCTGTATTTTTGTATAATGTACTCTGTCCTGAGTGCTCGATGTAGTCCTCCAGGTGGACGGTCGCTTCCGGTTGAGAGTACGCTGTGCAAAATTGGCTGCCGCTTCTCGCCGGTGTGTGTGGTTGATTGTGTGTAAATGGAGTGTGTTGATTGTAAAGCGTCCTTGGGTTTGAGAAAGGCGCTATATAAGTGTATCATTCATTCATTCATTCATTCATTTTTTTAGATGATTTAGTGTAACAATGTTTACTTATAATGATCTGGGGACTCATCATAACCCTAAACAGGATTAAGTGGTTAAGATGAATGCATGGTTGGATTATTATTATTATTATTAGTAGTAGTAGTAGTAGTAGTAGTAATAGTAGTAGAAGTAGTAGTAGTAGTAGTAATGGTAGTAGTAGTAATAGTAGTACTGGTAATAGTAAGAGTAGTAGTAGTAGTAGTAGTAAAAACAGCAGTGGTAGTATTAATAGTACTACTAGTAGTAGTAGTGGTGGTGGTAGTAGTAGTAGTACCAGTAGTAGTGGTGGTAGTAGTAGTACCAGTAGTAGTGGTAGTAATAGTAGTATTAGTAATGGTGGTAGTAGTAGTACTAGTAATAGTATTAGTATTAATAGTAGTAGTAATAGTAGTAGCAGTAGCTTTAGCAACAGTAGTAATAGTAGTATTACTAATAGTAGTAGTACTACTAGTAGTAGTAGTAGTAGTAATAGTAGTTGCAGTAACAGTAGTAGTAGTAGTAGTAGTAGCAGTAGTACTAATAGTAAGCATTATTAGTAATAGTAGCAGTAGTAGTAGTAGACGTAGAACTAATAGTAGTAGTAGTAGTAGTAACAGCAGTAGTAGTATTATTAATAGTACTACTAATAGTGGTAGTAGTAGTACCAGTAGTAGTAGTAGTAGTAGCAGCAGTAGCTTTAATAACAGTAGTAGTAGTAGTAGTAGTAGCAACAATAGCAATAGTAGTAAGTAATAGTAGTCGTAGTAGTAGACGAAGAAGTAATAGTAGCAGTAGTAGTAGACGTAGAACTAGTAGTAGTAGTAGTAGTAACAGCAGTAGTAGTATTATTAATAGTACTACTAATAGTGGTAGTAGTTGTACCAGTCGTAGTAGTAGTAGTAGCAGCAGTAGCTTTAATAACAGTAGTAGTAGTAGTAGTAGTAGTAGTAGTAGTAGTAGTAGTAGTAGTAGCAGTAGTAGTAGCAACAATAGCAATAGTAGTAAGTAATAGTAGTCGTAGTAGTAGACGAAGAAGTAATAGTAGTAGTAGTAGTAGATGAAGAAGTAATAGTAGTAGTAGTAGTAGCAATAGTAGTAACAGTTGAAGTAATAGCAGTAGTATTAGTAATACTATTTATCTCTATTTTAGTAAAGAAAACAGGTGAGCTGTAATGAAAATGAGTGGTCTCCTCTGAATAAATATTATTTCTGCTTAGTTAAAAACCCAAATATTCACAAAAGATTATAATGAACAACAAACAATTTCTTCATGCAAAACAGATTTAAGGTTTAAAATTCGATTAACCTCCTTATTTTCTAGGGGCTTGGTGAAGGCGGGTCATTAAAATGGGGGAAGAACATTCCTATTGATCTTCTTCTGCCTTTGTGTGTGTGTGCAGATCCGCAATGCTGCGTCCGGTTTGTGCATTGACTCCAAACACGGCTCAACGGGCACTGAGCTCCGTCTAGACGCCTGTCTGAAGGAGGGCGCCGAGAGAACCTGGGCGCATGAACAGGTGACAAAGTCCAAAGAGTTGCAGCCTTCAGCCTCCATCACCAAATGGCTCATTAAACCCCAGTCATTAACCTAAAACCTAATGAGCTGTTGCGTAACTCATTAGAATAGTTACTTGTAGAGAAAGCTTGAAGTCTGTCATTAGGACTGTAACCAAGACTTAGTCTGTAATAGTCACCCAGACCATTACTGCAGTACAGGGCTGCTCGATTAAAAATCATAATTGTATTATTGTGGTCAGTACAGAGATCACAATTACTTAATTTTTGTTACTGACAGTTATCTGGACTAATTTGGCTTTTAGTGGTGAGTTATGTGTAAAATCACTACTCAAAATGTTTCTCAGGCAGCTCAGAAACACAACAGCTTCAGAGAATAGTCTATTAAAACTACCAGCATGCAGAGCTTTTGGTACATGTGTGTTAGGGTTATGGTTAGGGTTAGACAGCCCTTTGGCTAGTAACCAATTACCTTTGTTGTTCCTTGAAGGAGGCGCTGCATCCTCACCAATTATATGGGGGGCAATAATAGAAACAGTGTTTTTTTTTTTTTTTATAGACACCTTAAACATACAAAAAGATGCACTTTAAGGTAAAATCAGAACATAAACTCTACCATAAGATGCTAATTTTGTTCACTTTTCAAAACTCATCTGTGTGGTGGTCCAACAGCACTAATGGTTTAGCATTTGATCCACTTTATTCCTTGTGGTGGCTATGAAGCTGCTGGTTTACATTCAGACAAGAAAACATGGCATTTCTGACCTCTAGTTGTTGATGTTTTTTAGCTTAATATATGTCTACCAATTGGTAGAGATGGCACAATCACATTGTGTTAATTTCAGCACATTCTTCAAGAAGATATAGTGACTCAGTTGTGCTCTACCAAATGGTTGAGGCGGATGTTAAAGGGTTAAGTAGCAATTTTGTACACGAGCTTAGAATTTCTAATATTTTACTGTTTACTTTTATTTGAGTGTGACAGACATTGATTTTGTATGTGATTTATAGACACTAGCAAAGAAGACAGTCTATTGACAGCATGTAACATTTCGGTGACCATTACATTTGACCAGTCAATTGGCTCAGCTTGGCTCGACAGGTACTCCAGGAAGAATGGTAAATCAATTTATCACGGGTCACTTGGATCAAAATATGATATCTGTACCTTAATCTACCATACGGCCTAGTGGGAAAATGTCACATGTGGGAACAAGAGGACTTAAATAACTAGTGCATAATGTACACTCAATGGCCACTTCATTAGGTACACATACCTTGTATCTACACTCATGTCCACTGAGCACACTTGCACACCACCGCCACGTCAGTGTCACTGAGAATGATCCATCTGCTCTGTGGGGGTCCTGATCACTGAAAAGGAGGCTAACAAAATGAAACAGATGGACTATAGCTTGTAATTGTAGAACTACAAAGTGCACCGATAAGCTCAGTGGAGCTAAAATGCACAATGAGTGGAGATATGTATGTGTACCTAATGAAGTGGCCAGTGAGTGTACATTATAGTGTATATTACTCAGTACTACTAATAATGAGGCAGTAAAACTGTAATAAAAAGTTATTTCCTTTTCTTGATAGATCTTCACCTTTGGCTGGAGGGAGGACATCAGGCCAGGAGACCCTTTACACACCAGGAAGTTCTGCTTTGACGCCATCTCTCAGAGCAGTCCTGTCACACTCTACGACTGTCACGGTATGCGGGGTAACCAGCACTGGAGCTACCGCAAGGTAACGCACACACAATTAATCAATCAATTAATCCAATTCATCAGAACGCTCAGAGAAATTCATCTGGACCCATGATGCTCATATCACATAGTAACAAAAACAAGGTTAGAGGACCTACAAAACCATAAAGCAAACACTATATTGTCCAACTTTAACAAGCAGAGATATAAACTGCAGCTCTAAAGTTTTGGGTCACCCGTTACATTAGACATTTTACATCACAACAAATCTTTTCTAGGTGTTTGGACATTTGTGAAAAAATCCACAAACGCTGCTCCAGATACTTTAATTTTCTACAGTAGAAAGGTGAGGTGGGACAGTGTCACCACTATTTTAACTCTATTTAAACACTATTTAAGTTTCAGTGTCTCCTACAAGCTAGACTAGGAGATATTAGTCCATAACCAACCTCAATAAACACTATTAATCACTAGAATAGGAGATATTAGTCCATAAACAGCCTCAATAAACACTATTAATAACTAGAATAGGAGATATTAGTCCATAAACAACCTCAATAAACACTATTAATCTCTACAATAGGAGATATTAGTACATGAACAACCTCAATAAATACTATTAATCACTAGAATAGGAGATATTAGTCCATAAACAACCTCAATAAACACTATTAATCACTAGAATAGGAGATATTAGTCCATAAACAACCTCAATAAACACTATTAATCGCTACAACAGGAGATATTAGTACATGAACAACCTCAATAAACACTATTAATCACTAGAATAGGAGATATTAGTCCATAACCAACCTCAATAAACACTATTAATCACTAGAATAGGAGATATAGTCCATAAACAACCTCAATAAACACTATTAATCACTAGAATAGGAGATATTAGTCCATAACCAACCTCAATAAACACTATTAATCACTAGAATAGGAGATATTAGTCCATAAACAACCTCAATAAACACTATTAATCCCTAGAATAGGAGATATTAGTCCATAAACAACCTCAACAAACACTATTAATCACTAGAATAGGAGATATAGTCCATAAACAACCTCAATAAAAACAATTAATCACTAGAATAGGAGATAAAGTCCATAAACCTCAATAAACACTATTAATCCCTAGAATAGGAGATATAGTCCATTAACAACCTTAATAAACACTATTTTCTGGTTTGATCCAAGTTTCCGTCAGAGCCAGTAGTTGCAGAGATAAATGATTTGCATAGGAGGCGATGAAGTCAGCCTTGTTCACAGCT
>BRDA01003753.1:0-13124 GCA_036984385.1 Crenuchus spilurus
CATCTTTATCCATTTATACAATTTTCTCTGAGCATTTCACTCACTACATAAACAAACCAAGGCCACAGTACTCTCTCTTGGTTTTACGTAAGTTAGCATTCACCTTGCATTTGTTATTTTGCATGAAAACGGCAATGAAAACACTCACAAACATCTTCCTATCCACCAGAACCTCTGTAATGTTGTACTCCACATTGAGTTTGACCACATCTCCCTCTCGGTTACGATACAGCAGGACAGTATCTGAAAGGGGAACACAAAGATATATTAAAAACAGAAGATGCAATGCAAGTGCTTACAAGATGAGTGTTTCAGTAAAGTGTGAAATTACAGATTAACTGGACACCTTTGGAGGTCTTATACAGTCCAAAAGTCATTGGGTAGGATGGGGATCTACAGCATATCAGACATATCAGCATACAGGTTTTAAAGGTGACTTTTTCCTTTTCCACAAGTGAACACAGCTGACTATGGGTCTAAATGAAGTATGTCATACTTTATTTAAAATACCAAAAGGTTTAATGAGTCCCTTTTCTCAGCCTTGATCACAACAGCTGGTTTGAGTGTCTATTCTGCTTACTCTAGCCCTCCGTCGAAAGGCTCTACAGAGGTTTTAGCCAATCAGAATTAAGCTCTGTCATCATCACAGTCTTTTAGTGATGCATGATGCTGTCCACACTGACTCTCAGCTTGAAGAACCAGTTCTTTGGGAGTCAAATCCCCTCCACATAAAAGAAAAACGCCAGATAGTTGCACAATAAGAGGAGCCCATTTCTGTATTACTATTTGAATAAAATGTAGCTGTTTCTGACTGGGTTTAATGTTTAAAACAGGGTTGTCATTTCACAGTTGGTAGGCACTCCAAATGACCAAATATAGGCATACAGGGGTTTTTCATGATATGTACCATTTAATGTTATGGTTGATCATAATGATGTGTTCCAAGTGTTGTGATGTTTAAAAAGTTTTATTATTTGTTGTGTTTTTTTTTTTACTTTAGTCACTTATTTTCATAGAGTATAGACTAGCTGTTTTGTGTTTTTGTCCTCTGAAGGCAACTCTCACTTGATTGTTTAGTTTGTTTTTTGATGTATGATTCTGGGTTGCTTTACGTTGCTTTATGTTGCTCTTGCCTGAGTGCTGGAGGCCTGAACGCAGATACTTTTCACACTGATAAATAATACAGATGAGTAATCATTTTTAAAAAATGCAACAAAGAGAAGCTGCGGAGCATGACAGGCTGTGAATAATGGGCTAGGGCCGTGTTCCAGCTGTAACTCTCTCAAACCCTGCCAGGAGCATGGTGAGAGAAACAGGTCTGTCAAAAACACACACTGACTTTTGTACTTGTTTGATAAGCCTCTTAAACGTACCAACACAAAGACATGGACTAAAATAAAAACACTAGGCTGTTGGGTTCTGGTCCACAGAGACTCATACTGTGTTTTTTTATTTAAAAAAATAACAGTGGATTATATGTTCAAGCCTGATTGTGTTAAAAGCTGTTTCTAATTGCTGAATATGTCTCAAAAGTTCTAGCACACAATGCTACAGCGTGCAGAAACCTACACCCTCTGTAAAAAGCTTGGCAATAGCCAGTCTTCTGTTACTTCTTGTACTTGTTCTGTTACTTCTTATTCTTTAGTAAGAACTGCCCAATCCTGGTCCTGAAGATCTATCATCCTGGAGAGTTCAAGTCCAGCACACCTGGCTCTAATACGCAGTTGGCCCTGAAGGTCTTCATTATCTAGATCAGGTGTGTTAGATTAGAGCTGAACCCTGCACGTTGGTAGATGTCCAGGACCAGAATTGGGCACCCTATGTCGAAGTAGTGTTTTGATCATTCTCTGTTGCTCCAAAGCCTAAACATCTAAAAGTTTTGAGTGCTGACAGGTGCTTTGTGTCTTTTTGCTCTAGAAGCTTTTTCTAGGGCTGTGACAATATGGAATATTTCTTATGCTGGTGAAAAAGCAACATATGCCTGTGATTTGCACGCTACTCCCAGCTCTGGATGTCATAGGTTTCTAATCATGCTTAAAATAACAAAAAAAGATTTTAGAAATAAGGTTTTACCACATTTCGATTGTGTATAGTGACACATAGGTAAGATGTTAGTAGGCTAGCCTGTTTCCACTGTTACTTTTTTGTTGTAAAAACATATAAAAACATATACGTATGCATTTTGCAGGTTTCAAGATGTTTTAGGATCCCCCCCCCCCGAGACCATTATTGTCAGACCCTAATAATTCCAAATGACTAAAAATCTATGCATTTTCTGTTGAGTGAGGCTCCTTTGCTTTAGAGGTGTCCTGTTTTTTTCCTGCCTTGAGAAACATTGAATCCCACACATGTCCAGATGTCTTAACGTGGCATAGCTCAACACTTCTTCTGACTTGGAGAATGACTCTTTTATCTCTCTTTAACAGGCACTGATGCAATATGATTTTGCCATACAAATGATCTTCTCCTTTCAGTAAACTAAAACAATTAGAGAAAACCACATTTCTGACTCTTGTGTCTTATTTGGGAAGATTTTCCGATACACAGGCTTGAAGGACGTGAAGGACCCTTCAACACAGACAGCAGCTGGTAGCACTTTAATCAACAACACAAATAACCTAACAAGTGGGGGCTTGTTCGGGATATCAGCAAAAGGAGGTGAGTCCAATTATTTATGCAAGTAAATGCACATTTAGACAACTAGCGACACATGTCTGAAGAATACTTTGACTAATATGATCTGGATTTCTGTTTGTGCGTTACATGAGACCTCCTCTGTGTAGTAGAGAACACATTGTGCTGGAAGGCTACTGGAGTTTGGGATTAGGCATCTAGCTCAAGATTGGCCAATGGAAAAAAAACGCCCCGTGCAGCAACAATTGGCCGCTAGGGTGGGTCCTTTTCTTGTCATTGCTACTGGGTTACCTCCTCCTCTGGGTCAGCAATAGGTGGCTGGGCCAATCCCCTTTCCACTTATTGGTTCATTGTCATGTTCAGCTGGATACTGGCATTCTTAAAGGCTCTGGCACTGTAGTTTGGCGCGGAGCTATTTCATTCACTTATTTCAGTCTTCAAGTTTGCAGACAGACTTTTGTTGGGGTCATGTTCTGCCCTGACTTCTATCCTGTAAATCTCTTTTTCACAGTACCTGGCCTTCTTTCAGTGTAGTATATGGAGGCCAGAGATGTTACTTTCTTTTTATTTTCATGGGACAATTTGGAGAATTTGTATTTTTGTTGTCTGAAGATGAAGCGCGCTAGTAAAACTGCCAGTGTAGAGTGCTATGGCTATAATTCCAGATGTGGTGCACTATGGTGGCTCCTCCCCTTTCTTTGGTGCTCAGTGGACTGCGGAAGCCTCCTCTACCTGATGTATCAGTTCCGGTAGGGCGGTTTTCCCGCTCTAGGCCCCTGCAAGTGGTGCTTAGGCTATGTAGAGGCTCATTTGGGGCAGCACTGCACCCATTTTTCTTAAAATGGGGCATTTTTCCAGAGGGAGCTTGACTCTGCCTACTGTCTTGCGTCAGTCCCGTGACAAAATGCATATGTTTTTCTGAAATTATTACCATCGGGGGAAAAAGCAGTGAAGGCATTAATGTGGTAATATTATTGTTACTACCCTAGAAACTGCTTAGGATTTAAAATGTAAATATACTGCAAAAAAGCTCTTTTGAACCTAGATGGCCTGTAACGTTCAAGACTTTGAAACTCTCTCAACATTGCAGAGAATCAAATGTGCAAATGAAATTTGAAATCTAAAATGCACAAAAAAACCTTAGGATACAAATGATAATGAGCTAACCAAAGGTCCCCAACAGGACACAAACAGAAGTCATGCAGATCTCTTTGTGGACAATGCTAATGTGAGCTAATGTGTCAGAGTACGGAGGAAATGCTAATGTGGCATTAGAAGAAGGAAATGCTAATGGGGAGTGTCCCTAGAGCTGCAATATCCTTGTAGGAGATTTCACCAGACTGAGCAGAGGCATGAACTTCTGTCCTAATGGTTAATTATCTTAACCCATCTGGTAGGGGATGAACTCTGTATTCTCCTGCTGTGCATCCAACATCTGCCAACTTGGTTTGTCTTAGAAGTAATGTTTCTAAAATTCCCTGAATAACTGGCTGGATCACTTGAAAAGTGATCACTGCCATGGGAAAATTGGATTGTGTATGCATCACACTTTTGCATGTAAAAGAGTTAGAACTGTATTTGTATTGTTATGCCTATGACAATGTTTTTCTTTTCTGTTTTGTTAAAACTTAAATAAAAAGTAAAAAAAAAAAAAAGAAGTGATCACTGCCAACAGAAAATAGGATATATAATTTAAGCTCTCTCCTGGATCCTGGATCCTGAAAATGGAAATATGCTGTGTTTTGAGTAGGACTGTGTATTGGTAGGAACTTGGATGTATGACACACAGTTTTACAGAGGTTATAATATATTGTGATACTTTAAGCAAGGCAATAATCACGATTTTAAAAATCTAATTTTAGTAAACTAGCTTGGTTTGCTAACGTGACTGTTAGCAATGCATCTTTATGCTACTTGTTCCTGTATTAGTGGAAGAGTCTAGTGACTGAACATAGATTAAAACACTGCAACTTAAATGTATATTTAAACCCAACATGAAATGAACCACCAATCTTTACATGAAATTCTTAATTAAAATTAAATAAAAAATTATAAATTGAGAATCGATACATTATCACAAGACATATTGCGACACTCAAGTGTATAAATATTTTCTTACATCTTAAGAGTTTCGAGATGTAAATCTCTGACCTCACAATAATTTGACATCTCAAACTTCACCAGTATTTACTGAATTTTGTTAGATTCCGATTTTAAAAAATAAATTTCATAAAATTAGTTCATAAATGTCACCAAAGTAACTAATTACACCAAAGTGAATGGAAACATTTGACACTTTTTTGAGATGTGAAAAAAAACTGAGGCTAACTGAGCACAGACATAAGAACTTAACAGTCACCTAAACAGAAGGTGGGTAAAACATTTCTCAACTGCTCAAATTAGTCTGGTCACACAGACTAATCAATGTGGTTTAGGACTTTGTATGACTTACAAACAGCTTTCTGATCATTTTATTTGTGTTTTATTTAATTATTTTATGTTTAGCAGTAATTGTGCCATAAACCACATTCCAGAGACTTTTATTAAGATCTAGTCACAATTTGAGAAAAGTTTTTGTGATGTATTTTGACAGAAACAAAAAGATTTAGGTGAATATTAAGTTCTAGTGTCTGTTAGCAATGTTACAGCTCCAGTTCTAAATGAATTAAACAGAATGTGGACATCTTTTATTAAGCTGAATATTTTATAAATATGATTTCTGTGTGAAGGCGTTGGCACCTTCACACTGCTGTAGTGAAGTTCATCAATGCATTTTAGCGCCACAGTGTTTACTTTTGATTTTAAATTGGGCTGAATGAAAGCCGAGAAGGTGGTCAATTTGTCTGATTGCAATGCAATCAAATAGCTTGACTACAGAAGGATGTCAAGCTGTTTTTTGCACTCAAAACAGCAAGACAGTATCATCACAAATGGCAGGGGTCCAAACAAACAGCTGTCCACAACTAATTTATTTCCTTCTCAGCAGAGTTGGTGCCCTTCCTTTAAAACTGTAGGATTCCAAGTCTGATTGGATCTTCTGAATCAGACTGTGGCATTGCCAAACCTCAATTCTTAATCTGTTTAATATGAGCAAGAATATGAACATAAACTAAGTAAAATGTAATACAAATGTCACTGTACACGTATATGTATAAAACAGTGTGCTGTTTATGTGCTTACATTTGAACAAAATATGCACAAAAAGAAAAGTTAAATAAAAATGTACAAATAATAATATTCACATATAGAAATATTTGACATTATGACTGTAACAGTAACTGTAACATATGCATCACCGATCACCTCCGAATGTGCGTTGAGCAATCACATTACAATAAGTCTTTGAGACTCACTGTAAACCATTCACTGAGGTTCAACACTGATACAGTGAAAGTATATAAAAATATACAGTATATATCAAAACAGCATGGTGGTTGTGTACTTTTCTGTAGTTTCTGAAACAGGATTCACTATTTATTAAAAACTTCATTTTTATACTTTCTATAGAGTAATGCATGGTGGAGAAGCTGGTCTGCAAGCTAGCCTGTTAGCATTCTAGCACCACAACTGCTGGGTTACTTCTTTTCTGAAAAGCTCATGTGTAACATGTGTATTCAGTTATATGTGTCTGAAGATGAGGTAGCCTAATGTTCCCAACAAAGAGAGAATAACGTGCAAGTTAATCTGAAAGTACCAGTCACAGAGACATGCCAGTGTCTCAAACATCTCAGAGGAATGTCAGTGAGGATGGAGGGTTGGAGGGTTGTAAACCTGACTCAAGAATAACACACAACATCCCAAGATATTCTTGTTGAGTTCAGACAAAAATGCAGCACATGGAGAGTACTTCTATTTGTTCTGCTCTGAATAAATGCTCAGACCTACTCACCGTTGTGCCACTTGGCCTCGAGGTCATGAACCTGCAGCCCCCTGCTGAACAAATCTTCAATGGTAACTTTCGTCTTTGAAGCCAAACTGTCATCCTCACCTGCAGAGGACAAGCATGTATTAAAGAACAGATAAAACACATCACCAACAAATGGGACAAGAGAATAAGAGCAGCATTCAATACTGAAATACTTCATTATATGACTTATATAATGGATTTCTTCCTCTTTGAATTATTAACAGCATAGGGACTGTAATTACTGAAACCTTTCTATAATCAAAGTGCAAAGACACCACTTAGAAGATTCTGACTAGCCCAGCTCAAAGGCTTTGAAGATTGAAGGCTAATCTGCAATATGGAGCTACATCTGAAAGATTTCTTCTTTTCTAAAGCATAAACTGATGTGCAGACTGTATTCAGTATAGCAGATACAATAAACAACACATAATAATAACATAACGATATGCACCAACCACTCGTATGAAAACCACTTCCTTGTCTCGACACTCATTGTCCTTTTTAGCTCCACTGAGCTTACAGGTGCACGTTGTAGTTCTACAATTACAGACTGTAGTTCATCTGTCTCTCTGTATACTCTGTTCACCCTGTTCTTCAATAATCAGGACCCCCACAGAGCAGGAATTATTTGGGTGTTTCATTGAAAAAGGTTCAAATTCAACACATTTCTTAGCATTTACTTCATTTAACAAGATCTAGCTTGACTCCAACTCATCCCACAGATACTGAATTGAGCTCGATCACTCCACAGGACGCAATTCCACTGCTCCATGGCCCAATGCTGAGAGCGTTATACTCCTTTAGTTGACACTTTGCACTGGATATGGTGCCCTTATGCTCATGAAGGGATGCTCCAGAGTGTCCATTTCTACTGATCAATGTTTTTTACATGGAGATAAACTGAACCGGAACCTTTGTAATTAATGTGGGACCTTAAAGTAGCTCAAAGGTCTGTCTGAATATTTGTGAATTAAGATGAAACTTTCTTTAGCATAATGAAAAACACACATTCAGACAAATAAGTGCAAACCAGCCCTGTAATCAGGACAATGGACAATATAAGACAGCATAACTGTGATCCTTGAAACGCTCCTCCTTGCTCCTGTGCTCATTATAATAGAGGTTAACTGGTACACTTTGGCTCATTGATTGCTCTGTGCCACCGACCATAGTCATTGTTCCCCTCCGTCACCAATGGCCCAGGGGCAGCAATGTTATGCTGTTGGGAGGCACTCGACGTTAATTATCCAAAGTGATACCCTATATATATTATCATGCACTTTTGTATGCAAGTCACATCACATCCTTTACCCATGATAATGGTTTTACACTCTGCTACAACTTAGTTTGAGATTTCAGCCACAGCTGGACCACATTCTTCTAGTAACTGTTCCTGTTTGCTGATGATGTGTAAGATGTTTTCGTGGGAGGACACACACTAAGTGGTTACGAGTGCAGATGAGTACACAGAAGAGGGAGCGTCATTAGAAGTTCCATGTTTGATGAGTGTGATTCGAGGAGCACGTTGACATGAGCACACCATCTGCTGCTGATTAAAAAGCAAACGCCTCCACTTTTTCTTTCTGCCAAATGAGTCTTGAGTCGTATCACCGTGACAGACGTAAAAACACTTTGTCTAGGATGCAAAGATTCAAGTTCACAAAGCAAGGCGTACATCACCTGCAACTCATACATGTCTACAGTTATTACTTTAATTTCTGCTGGCTTTGTAAATAATTACATCATTATTTAGTCTGGAGTCTATACTTTCAAATATTATATTTATTTTAATGTCAACAGTTGGAAAAAAAAATGTGGTACAAATATTCTGCAGCAAAAAGCCTGTTAAGATAAAAATAACCGGTCATCAAGCACTTTTAAATGGATATAAAACAATAATTAAAATAAATAATCCTAATAAAACTTGACCTGCAGACTGTGCCAGTGAAGTGAAGACAAGAATGGCCATGGGCATGTTGGTGATGGTCAAATTGACAAAGATGTGGAAAAGCAAGTCAATTAGCACCAACACCAAACTAAGACTGATGAAAGCCTTGGTCTGGCCAGTAGCTACATATGGATGTGAAGCCTGGACACTGAAGAAAGAGGAAGACAGACGTATTCAGGCTTTTGAGAACAAGTGCATCAGGAAGTTGCTGAAGATCTCATGGATGAAGATGATGACCACTGAGCAAGTCTATGAGATGCTAGAACTCAAAAGGAGTTACTGATGCACGTTAAATCACACAAGTTACGTTACTTCGGTCATGTGATGAGGCAGCACATGAGAGCATTGAAGGAAGTGTTATGACTGGACGTGTGGAGGGAGTCAGAAGACGTGGAAGACCAAAAATAACCTGGATGGATAACATCAAGACATGGACTGGATTATCAGGTGCGAGCCTGCTACAAACAACCAGAGACAGATGGCATTGGAGAGAAGTGACTCGTCTGTGCAGCCTACCATCGCGAAGCGATGACGGCGTGTGACATGACATGACATAAAACTTGAGGAAGAACCACTAAGAAGAACCAAGACTCAAGAAAAACATTCTTTAGAAACATGAGGAAGAACCACTTAGGGGGAAGACATGGCCTAGTGGTAAGGATCTGGTCTTGTGACCGGAAGGTCACCGGTTTGATCCCCAGACAGGACATGACTGAAGTGCAAACACTTCTTCAGGAACATGAGGAAGAACTACTAAGAGGAACCAAGATTCAAAAAGAAAACCTCCCAAAGGTCCCCCAAAGCAATGAAGAAGAACAAGCTTCAAAAGGACAAACTCCCAAAGAACGATGAAGATACATCAGAATCCGTGCCCAGCAATTTCACACCTGCTAAGAGGACCAGATGGCACTGGTGGCTTGAACAGACATCAACACAGACATGCTACCACACCTCCCCTAGCTCCTCATCATGTCTCAGCTTTGTTTCTCTGAGCCTCCAGTTTGTTGTGAGTGTGGTACAAAGTTTGGAATGTTATTTCTATAGTCGAATGTGATGAGCAGAATGTTCTATCATTAGAAATGGCTCCTCTTAAATTATCTTCAGTAAAACATAGACATCAAATGCCACTCTCACGCCATGCTTTCTAATAAAACTCCATTCCCTCAAGTGAAACAGAGCTCAATTCACTGAACTGATGTGCATAAAGTCTCTTGATCTAAAATGTCAATTCTGTAGAGGCTTTATCAATAAAGACGGAGTGATTCTGGGGTTTTCCCTTTAACAAGGAAAAAAATATTCCTTTTTAAAAATTAAGAGAACACTTAATCATCACAGCCTAACACCAAGTCAGATAAACTTCAGAGATATCAAGCTGTCCAGTTAGGAAGCATAATTGTGAATCCAGTTCACCTTCTTTGATGCTAATGAAAATGACAGCAGGTGTTGGGAAGTTTTTGCAGGTGGTGGCCTCAGACAATTACTCTCCTTGTCCTTCCTGACTCTTCTCTAGTGTTGTGTACTGTTAGTGTTCTTGTGACTACATGTAGAACGAGGTGGTATCTGCAGCCCATCCAGGTTGCACAACTAGCTCCTCCAGGATGGCACATCCATACGTGCCATTGCAAGAAGTTTTGATGCGTCTCCCAGTGCAGTCTCAAGCAAGGAGGAGATACCAGGACACAAGGTGTTATATGAGGACAGCTGGACAGGGCAGTGGAAGGGCAACAACCCAGCAGCAGAACCAGTACCTATGTGCAGAGAGGATTACTGGATCACATGTTTTTGACAAAAACTGTCAGAAACAGATTCCAAAAGGGTGGCACTAATTCAAATGGTATTCTCCAGAGAACAACACAGTTGGCAGGTCCATTGGTGGTACCCTGTTCTCTTCACAGATGAGAGCAGGTTCACTCTGAGCACATGTGACATGAACCTTATGCTGCCTGTAATGACATCTAGCAGGATTGGTTTGGCGGTAGGTCAGTGATCGTCTGGAGTGGGGTATCCTTGGAAGGTTAGGGTTAGACCAGGTCATAGCCAACAGTACCCTGATTGCTTTTAGGTACGCGAATTTAATTGAGAAGCTCTGGGACATAACACATCACTGTATCTGATAATGCCAAGTAGCACTCAAGTCTGTCCAAAAGCTTTCTTGATGCTAGCTTGTGGATGCTAATGTGAGAAGAAACAAATCAAGTTAGCCTTTCACCTGAGTTATCAGATGATTGGAAGCCCTCCGTTATTACATAACGTTTGATATTTACAAATCAAAACCGTCACAATGAGAGAACTTCAGCAATGTCATTGAGAGAATGATATTGCCAATGAGAGTAATACGAACTAAAATATGTTTGGGTGGTGAACCACTCAACCTAGCAGTGGTGCTGACGTTTAAAAACCCAGTAACCTAATAAACATACTGGGGTTGGCAACGCATTTGGGTTCATGTACAAGCAAAGACTATGTTTCTGAGCAAAAAGGCAGAATTTAGTTTCGTAAAGCCAGAAATGATTGAAGACGCTCAGAAAGCCCACAAATCACCTGTAAATGCACATCATGTGCAAATTCTGCAAGAATCCTGCAAACCATGCAGACTCAAAACTTTAGTCTGCTTTAGGCTGTCAGCATTGATATAGCAAACACAGGAAAAGGTTTTAGTCTTCAATTATTTTATCTTGCTAAGCTGAAGGATACAAGTAAGCTGATAGCAACCGGAGGCTAGCTGGCCAGGTGATCCACTGTCTTAAAGAAAATTAATGCTTTTCTAAGCCGAAGATCTGCAAGGACGAATCTAAAGGAGAACAGCATGTATCAGTTCTTCTTATTTGGTGGGCATCGCTAAAAAGTTTTGCCATGGCATGAGGAACTGTACTGTTTTTTGAACCATCATATTCTCATGTTGTCATTTCCCTGATCCATCTTGGGATTGGCCAGGTATTGCTTCAGAGCTCTCCAGACTGAGCAGTTGTTTTTCTCCCATAATGGCATATTTTTTAAATATTGAAACAGTTTCAAAATGTTGCTCAAGAGCTCCTCTCTCTGTGTGTCTCCCCTTGCCTTTCTCCTCTTGGCCTTGAGAGGTTCACAAATTGGGCAAAACAACAACAGCAACAAATGGAGACTGGCAGGGTCTGGCCTTCTTCAGACATTTAGGCTTTCTTCAGACATTTTGTCTTGTGTAAGCAATTCCCAACCCAGCGCCATGTCTGGAGCCAATTAGGGAAGATGACACATGGTGGAGTGTCTGGTCCGGTCTGACTGGCACACTATTGATCTATTCTTCGATCCAAGTCGCATGCTTTTCATTTTTTAAACTTAGAAGACACAGTAGGTGTTACTGCTCTTCATTTCAGGTTCTGAAGGTCCACGTGACCGTGTCTGTTTTCTCTGCTGTAACACACCTAATTCAACTCATCAGCGGTTTACAAAACCTTTCATAAGCTGGACCAGGAAAACACTCAACCCTGTGTTATATATCTTCTGCCTGTATCATGAGAGTTTTCAAAAATATCCAAGATGCTTAGTACAGGACTTGTGGGTTTATGGCTACATAAACATTGATCAGCCACTGCCTATTTTATATGCTACACTGACCATGTAGGTGCATGTAGTTCTATAATTACAGACTGTGTAATTATTTAGTCTGTAAAGTTTTGGTCCATTTCACAGGCCTTTTTTGATTAATTAACATATTTATTAACAACAACAACAATAATAATAATAATAATATTAATAATTAGTGTCAGAAGACTAGAAAATATGACAATATACACTGGAGCTCATATCAGCCAGGCCAACAGTAGGAGAATTATAATAAACTCTGCGACAGAGTGAGAGTAGACCTCTCTACAGCTCTCATTCATCAAGCTGTAGTATCTTACTAACATTCACAACTCTGGAGAAATAAATTACAGTTTAACGCTCATCATGTCAGCCTTATTGTGGGTCCTTAACGTTTATGAAGCTCTCTGGCTGATCTCTTAAATCAGACTTGCATTTTCACCCCATCATGGCCTGATGATGTCTCAACTTTGACGGGACTGTAAATGAGGACTGTTTTTATTACCTCAGAACTCCACAGTTATTATAGTAAGTAATCTATAAAAAAATATGTAATGGCTCCATCTGACTAATTACAGCTTCAGGAGATGAAAATAATGAAAGGCTGTGTGCATCATGAATGGGGGGAGCCTAACGACTCTGATCAAGGATGTGAGGGGATAATTGAAAGGCTGGCCATCTTTGGTGGCAAACAGTAAAACACAGAAGCAAAAAAACTGTGTGTAACAAGATGCAAATGGCACATCTGATGTCCTGCCAATTTTATAAATGACTTAGGTTATTAGGCAGTGATAAGCTACATTCAATGGGACTGGACCATTACCATAATCTGTTTAAAGAGCCATTACAGAGCACCAACATCTCTGGCCTGCATTTGCAACTTCATCTAGTGCTACTGGAGCTGCAGATGAACGTTCATGTTTATCACTTCAAGCTTCTTTGCTTTATTTTATATTAGTCCTAGAACACTAGAATAGGCGATATTAGTCCATAAACAACCTCAATAAACACTATTAATCACTAGAATAGAAGATATTAGTCCATAAACAACCTCAATAAACACTATTAATCACT